>JACXGI010014478.1:0-11464 GCA_016801175.1 Esox masquinongy | reverse complement strand
TCCTGTGTCAGTTTAGTTCCGTTGGGTGTTCCTGTGTCAGTTTAGTTCTGTTGGGTGTTCCTGTGTCAGTTTAGTTCTGTTGGGTGTTCCTGTGTCAGTTTAGTTCTGTTGGGTGTTCCTGTGTCAGTTTACTCCACCCCCTCCCATTCTTCTTCCTGTAATAGCGTGTATGTATGGTTAGGCGTGTTATGTTGCCTCTAAGGAGGGGACGTAACAATGGGCCTCTGTACACCTATGTAGATATTCCATTAAAAAATCTGCCATTTCCAGCTACAATAGTCATTTACAACATTAACAATGTCTACACTGTATCTTCCCATGTTCTGATCAATTTTGTTATTTTAATGGACAAAAAATGTGCTTTTTTGAAAACAAGGACATCTCTAAGTGTCCCCAAACTTTTGAACGGTAGTCTATGTAACATGGATGTTAGACAGTACAGTGGGGAAAGATAGAGTTTTTGCTAAAAGAGCAGAAGGCCGTACTCAAACCTATGCAGCAGCAGTACATGTGTACCACACTAAGAGGCTTAAATAAATGCATCATTTCCATTAGTAAACTGGGCTTTAATGATGCTCAACTCTAAACCCTTTTAATTAAATCTGCTTTTTTGGTGTTGTTGTCTACAAAATAAGATTTTGATTTTTTGCCCCTCTCACATGCACATGGCTGCACGCATACCACATAACAATGCACACGTATGTGTGTCTACATTTTGAAATTTGTGTGCATACATGCACAAGCATGCTTGTGAGCAAGGGACAGAACAAAGAGGACAGCTGTAGTAGCTGTTTTTGCCATTGACTTGCACTGGATTTACCCTGTGCTATTTCGTAACAAAATGACATTTAGTGTGCCAATAACTATGACTTTTTGGGGGGGAAATGAATTATTTGATACCTTTGTACTTGGTTGATTGTTGTGAATCATTGAAGTTCAATATATTTCACATGTTGTGAAATTTAGCTTTTTACTGTATTATTTCATACAGCCTTTTTATCAACGGGCCCAATCAATTTGGGTATTATACATAGTATATATGTTGAAAGCAAAAACTGAATTTTTGAAATGTGTTACCAATTTATTGAAAATGAAAAACAGAAATTTCTCACATACACATGTACTCAGACCCTTTGCCATGATACTCCAAATTGAGCTCAGATGCATCATGTGTCCTTTGATCATCTTTGAGATGTCGCATATATGAAATTCAATTGATTGCACATGATTTAGAAAGGCACATATCTGTCTATATGAAGTCCAACACTTCACAGTACATGTACAAGGAAGAACTGAGCAAAGTACATATAGATCCTTGATAAGAACCTTATCCAGAGCGCACAGAACCTCAGACTGTGGCAAATATTCATATTTAGCACAACAACAGCCTGGAGCACACAGTGGCTTTTGGACTAGTCTATAAATGTCTTGAAGTGGCCCAGCCAAAGCCTGGATTTGAACACGATTGAACACCTGCACTGAGATCTGAAGATTGCAGTTCACCAAGATTCACCATCCAATCGCTTGAGAGGATCTGCAAGGAAGAATGAAAGAACTACCCAAATACAGAAGTGCAAAGCTAGTAAAGGCATACCCAAGAAGACTTAAAGCTGTGATCACTGCCAAATGCACACCAAAGTACCGAATAAAGGGTCTGGATGCTTACAGTATGTATATGAGATATTTCAGTATTTTATTTTAATACACTGGAACACATTTCAAAAAACGGTCACCGTCCCTCTCTTCCATAGGTGTCAAGAGATGTGGTCAACTCCTCCTCAAAAACATAGACGAAAAATAGCAGACTGGGGCAAGCTAAATCCCTCTGTAATTTCCTGGCTGCTAAAATTCTACCATTCAATCAATTTATGTTAATATGAGGAAACAAGCACTGAGTAGTGGAGTTAATCATAACATCGGTAGGATCAGGTCATTCTTGACACAGAAAAGCTTGTGCCTTCCCTTATCAACTTGACTTGAATACTGCCATGTAATGCTGACAGGAATATCAGGACTGTTTCTGTTTAAACTCTTAATTATGCAGAATGCAGTTACTGGGATATTAAACAACAACAACAAAAAACAAAACCCCTGTTTCATTCAGCTGGCTGCCTGAATATAGGATCCAATTTAAGATTCTTCTGCTCCCCTTCAAAGGTCCTCAAGGATGATGCACCCAAGCATTCACCCTGTTATCAGACTCCCACTGCCTGGTCATACCAACAAAACCCTGTCATAATCGGACTCAAACAGCTTGGTCATACCAACAAAACCCTGTGATAATCAAACTCAAACAGCTTGGTCATACCAACAAAACCCTGTGATCATCAGCCTAACCCTAAGCAACTGCTCAGTCATGACCTGAACCTCAAGACCACATCTCAGCAATACCTGGCCGGATGACGTTTTGCTGTCCCTATGTAAAGTACCCCTGGTTGTGTTGCTGAACTAGATTCTGCCTGACATCTCCTGTCTATGTCTACAGCCCACATGTTCCTCTCCATCCAAGGTCCATACTAGAACTGTACAGTGCCCTCCGGTAATATTGGCGCCCTTTTTAAATATGGGCTGTAAAAAAAAAATTATTTGCTGTTAATCCGATGGGTCTTTCATTCAACATATTCACAGAAATAAAATTATTGAAAAAATTAAATGTGGAATAAATGAAATTTGTGGAATAAATGAAATCCACAGCACGTGCCACAATTATTGGCACCCCTAGAAACTGATTAGGAACAATTAAGTGGGAAGATATGATTTCCTGTTTCACTGGGGTATAAAAATGAAGTGGCACAGGCCAATTTTCCATACTCATCCATTACTATGGGAAAGACCTGAGAATACAGCCATGATGCGTGACAAAAGGATGTTGAGTTGCACAAATTAGGGAATGGTCATAGGAAAATAGCTCAGTGGTTGAAAATGCCGATTTCCAGTATCAAGACAAGTTTAAGGCAACTGGAAATGTTAAGAATCAGCCAGGAAGAACTATATTGACCCAACGCACAGAAAGGAGGATGGTTTGGGTGGCCAAAGAATCTCCATGGACCACAGATGGAGAATTGCAGATGTCAGTGGGTTGTTGGGGTCAGAAAGTCTAAGAAACTATGAACAGATGTCACCTACATTACCACAAGTTGTTTGAGAGGTTTGCCGTAAAAAAACTTTGCTGTAATCAATGAACAAACCCTAGCGACTACAGTTTGCCAGTTGTCACTGGAACTTTAAATGGGACCAGGTTCTATGATCAGATGAGACCGAAATAGAGCTACAAACAACAGAAGTGGGTTTGGCATAGACAGAAAGATAGCCATGCAGAAAAGTACTTCATCTCCACTGTGAAGTATGGTGGTGGATCTTTGATGTTGTAGGGTTGCTTTTTCGTCCGAAGGACAACTTGGACAACTTGTTAGGATACATAGTATCATAGACTGCAAGTACCAGCAGATATTGCATCAAAACCTGACTGCTTCTGACAGGAAACTTACAGGGCTGTGGTTGGATCTTCCAGCAATGTGAAAAATGTATTTTCAAATAAAATGTCTTTAAAATTTTTTGCTACATTTTCCATTTTATTAATCTAGCAGACACTCTTATCCAGAGCGGCTTTTACAGTATGTGAATTTGCAGCGGGTACGTTAAAATATTGGTCTTAGGTCTTATCCACCAAGAAAATGAAAAGCTCTAAAGTGAAAATGTATGTATTAGTGTATAAGGAGAAAAAACATTACTGTAGTGTGTAAGGGGAAAAAGTATTAGGGGGTAAGGGGAAAAACCTATTAGTGTGTAAGGGGAAAAACTTATTCTGACCATCAAAGTTTATAAACTTTCTGTGAAGCACATTGATAAAGTGAGCTCCCATCAAACCATGGCGTGACTGCAGACTATGTGTCTCCTGAGGTGATGTTTGAAGACGTGATTGCAGAGCCCCGCTCAGCACGGAGCTTTGATAAGGTGTGGCTGTGGAGCCATGCCCTGTTTGAAGTCTCCCGTCTCTGGTGCTACCGGCTCATCTCCATCCTCCTTGCTGTGCCCATATCTCTGTTGGCAGGGATCCTCTTCGCTGTCCTCAGCTGCATACACATTTGGTGGGTCCCCTCACTTTAATCTCTTCTGATGGAATCCATTCAATATCTTACATTGGTGCTTGATGTAGATGGATGTGCTTATCGTTTCAATGTATTTTGTGTACTGTAGCATGAACTTTAGGAGCTAGTTTCAATGCATATCGTTGCTTTAGGATCTAGTGCACTGGCCTGTTAATGCTCAATCTGTGTCTCTCTCGTTCTCCAGGCTGATCATGCCCTGTTCGTAGCTTTTCCTGATCAACATGCACTGGGTTCTGACTGTCTGGGGCAGTGTTTTAAACGTTGTTTTTGCCCCCCTTTTTAAGAGTATTTTGAAGTGCTGTGGTAACATCAATGTTCTACTGACCAAGGACTGAGGGACGGATGTTTGGTTCTGCCACCTTGTATGAGAGTGTGGATGGAATGGACTGGATTGGGTGTAAGCTCCCTAAATAGAAACAGGTTCTTTGCAGTCATGTCAAAAAACTATGAAGTCTGTCATTAAAGAACTAATTGAGAACACATCATTTTAAAAAAACACGTTTCATTAAATTCCACAGTTCTGAAAAATATAATTATTGTCTTCAATTATGTTTAATATAAAACGAGTACTATTACCCACACGCACACACACACACACACACACACAAACGATTTGTTGGTATAAATGAAAAGTAACGCCTGACAGCCTAGATTGTAAGACTACACTGTAGTTTCAACATCAGTTTTGTCTGGAATCTAAATTGGCTTAGGCAATTATACCTCAAAACTATACAGTAATTCAAATGATGTAAACTTTAACAGCCCTGCACAATCAGTGTGAGACATTACTGTACATTACACCATGCAGAGAGTACACTCTTCTAATTGGATTGGCTCCTGCTCACGCACTCAGGTCCCATTTCACCACTAACCCTTCCTCTCTTTTGACCATCTTTCTCATTCTCTGCCCAAGTGGTGCAAGTCACATTATCATAGGTTCTGACTTATAAACGTAATTTACCAATGAAGTATTTTTGCACACTACTTGTCTTTTGATGTAAGTACATTGCAAGTATATTATTGTGATAAACTGTTATACGCTTGCTTGAAAATGTAACAGGGACGCGCAAAGAAGACGCACGCTCTCACTCCCGGCGCGGTGTTCGGCGTGCGTCGTCACCGGCCTTCTAGTCACGCCGCCCTCCTCCGACGGCACTGTCATGTCTTGTTATTGCACACACCTGGTGTCCATTCCCTCGTTAGGTAACCTATATTAGTTCCTGTGTTCCTGGGCGTCTTTGTGAGGTATTGTTCTATGTTTGGTGTTGTTTCCTGTGCATTCTGTTTATTTGCGCTCGACGCTTCCCCTTTTTTTGGGAGATAATTTTCTACTTACCTTGGATAAAGTATCAACCACTAAAATCCTGCGCTTGGCTCCTTACTTTCCTGCACACCACTACGACACCCACGCCTGACAGAATACCTCAACCAAAAAAGAAGAATGGAGCCAGCAGGAGCCGACCAATTACGTCGGCACGGGGAGATGATTGCGTACCTGGGGGAGGCCATGAACACCATCGATGTGGCGGTTGGAGGCGAGGATGCCGGCCGAGCAGGTGCCGGTGGCGACCAGCCCGGCAGTCATGCCCTTGCCGGCATCACCACCGTCACAGAGGAGGACCATCCAGCTGAGCCTTCCCCAGGGATTCGAGGGAGCTGCGGAGCGCTGTTCCGGATTCCTCCTGCAGCTCGACCTCTACTTTGCCTCTCTCAACCCACACCCGGGGGCCCTTGTCTCCTGTCTGAGGGGCAAGGCATTGGATTGGGCCAACTCCGTATGATCCGCTAATGGACCGGAGTTGGCTCATTACGAGGCGTCTCTTCCGGGCCGTTTTCGATCATCCGCCCGATGGCAGGGAGGTTGGCGAGAGTCTCGTGCACCTCAGGCAGGGGACAAGGAGTGTGCAGGCCTTCGCCCTGGAGTTCAGGACCCTGGCGGCGGGGTCGGGTTGGAATGACAGGGCGCTTATAGATCATTTCCGGTGCCATCTACAGCCTGACGTCCGTAGGGAGCTGGCATGCCGGGACACCATGTTGACGTTTGACCAGCTCGTCGACATGGCGATCCGGATGGACAACTTGCTAGCCACCCGCGGACACACCGGGAATGATCTGGCCCCTCCGGCACACCCCGTCATCAGACCTGAACCCATGGAGGTGGGAGGCGCCGCACAGAGGGAGACGGTGCGGTCTAGGGAGTGCTCCTTTTGTGGGAGGAAGGGGCACTCTGCCTCCCACTGTTACCAACAGAAAAGGGTTGAGCAGAGGAGGCCTGACACCCCTACACTGAGTCAGGTGAGTAGACCACACACACTGTCAGGGCCCTCTGCAAATCATATGACAGTCTTGGTGACCTTCCCTAATTTCCTCGTTAATTCTCAGTGTAAGGCGCTCGTAGATTCAGGCGCAGCTGGGAATTTTATGGACAGCGGTTACGCACGGAGGTTGCGTATTCCGCTGGTGCCACTAACCACGCCTAGGTCCCTTACAGGCTTGGACAGTAAACCTCTGGGTACTGGATTAGTAAAGAACATCACGGTGCCCCACACTATGACTATCCAACACTCCCATACAGAACAGATTGAGTTTCACATTATTTGTTCTCCTGCTTTTCCGGTGGTGTTGGGGCTTCCGTGGTTATCGGGACACGATCCTACTATTTCTTGGCCGCAGAGGGTGTTGACAGGGTGGTCTCAGGGGTGTCAGGAGAGGTGTCTAGGTGTTTCCGTTGGTGCGACGCCGGTGGAAAGTCCAGGCAATGTGTCAGCAGTGCGCATTCCTCCAGAATATGCTAATTTAGCGTTGGTATTTTCAAAAACCATGGCTAGCAAACTTCCAACACATCGGTCTAGGGATTGCGCGATAAACCTAAAGGTAGATGATGTGCCACCTTATTGTCATGTGTATCCCTTGTCGCAGGCAGAGACGGCGGCGATGGAGACCTATGTGGCCGAATCCCTGCGGCAGGGGCAGATCCGCCGTTCCACCTCTCCCGCCTCCTCGAGTTTCTTTTTTGTGAAGAAGTAGGGGGGGGGGTTGCGTCCATGCATTGACTACAGGGCGTTAAACAAAATGACGGTACGGTACTCCTATCCTATTCCCCTGATTTCCAGTTATATCGAGTCAATGCATGGGGCGCGCTTCGTCACAAAATTGGACCTCAGGAGTGCGTACAATTTGGTGAGAATCCAAGAGGGAGACGAGTGGTTGACAGCCTTCAGCACCACCACGGGGCACTATAAATACCTGGTGATGCCATATGGGTTAATGAATGCGCAGGCAGTGTTTCAGTCCTTTGTGAACGATGTGTTTAGGGACATGCTAGGACATGGAGTGGTGGTTTACATTGATGACATCCTTGTGTATTCTGCCACGCGTACTGAACATGTGTCTCTCGTTCGCAGAGTGTTGAGGCGGTTGTTGGAGCATGGCCTATACGCTAAAGCAGAGAAGTGCGTGTTCTTCCAGTGAGCCGTTACCTTCCTCGGGTTTCGCATTTCCACCGGAGGGGTGGAGATGGAGGTTGATCGCGTAACTGCCGTGCGTAATTGGCCCATTCCTACCTCGGTTAAGGCGGTACAGCGGTTTATTGGGTTTGCCGATTTCTACCGTAGGTTTATTCGGGGCTTTGGAAAGGTAGCGGCTCCTATTACATCCTTGTTGAAGGGTGGGCCGAGCCGGATTACCTGGTCGACCGGGGCAGACAACGCGTTTCGCACCCTGAACAGAATGTTCACCTCTGCTCCGGTTCTGGCTCACCCCGATCCGTCACTGCCGTTCATAGTGGAGGTGGATGCCTCGGAGGTGGGAGTAGGTGCAGTCTTATCCCAACAGTCGGGTACCCCTCCTAAGCGTCGCCCCTGTGCTTTTTACTCGCGGAAGCTCAGTGAGGCGGAGCGGAACTATGGCGTTGGTGATAGGGAGCTACTAGCTGTGTTCAGAGCCCTGCCTGTTTGGAGACATTGGCTTGAGGGAGCGAAACACCCGTTTGTAGTCTGGACTGACCACCGTAATCTGGAGTACATCCGGGCGGTGAGGAGATTGAATCCTCGCCAGGCCAGATGGGCATTATTTTTTAACTGGTTTGATTTCACGCTTGGGTACATTCCAGGTACTGCCTGCCTCTTGCATTGTGGCGCCGGTAGTATGGGACGTGGATGCGGACATTCAGCGTGCAGTGCGCAGCGATCCCGGGCCACCTCAGTGTCCTGTGGATCGCCAGTACGTTCCGCTGGATGTCCGTGACCGTCTCATCTACTGGGCACACACGTCCCCTTCCACGGGTCATCCGGGCATAGACCGGACAGTGCGCTGCCTTACCAACAAGTACTGGTGGCCTGGTCTGGCCAAGGATGTGAGGGTGTATGTGTCCTCCTGTTCAGTGTGCGCTCAGAGTAAGGCACCTAGACACCTTCCGGTGGGTAAGTTACTCCCTTTGCCCATTCCACAACGACGGGGAGGGGTCTGCAGTACCTGGTGGAGTGGGAGGGGTACGGCCCGGAGGAGCGTTGCTGGGTGCCGGCGGTGGATATTCTCGATCCGGAGCTCCTCGCCGACTTCCATCGTCGGTGCCCTGATCATCCTGCGCGGCGTCCTCCGGGTTGGCGTGGACGCGCTGCCGGAGCCGTGCGTTGGGGGGGAGTACTGTAGCGGGGACGCGCAAAGAAGACACGCTCTCTCTCCGGGCGCGGAGTTCGGCGTGCGTCGTCACCGGCCTTCTAGTCACGCCGCCCCTCCTCCGACGGCAATGTCATGTCTTGTTATTGCACACACCTGGTGTCCATTCCCTCGTTAGGTAACCTATATTAGTTCCTGTGTTCCTGGGCGTCTTTGTGAGGTATTGTTCTATGTTTGGTGTTGTTTCCTGTGCATTCTGTTTATTTGCGCTCGACGCTTCCCCTTTTTTTGGGAGATAATTTTCTACTTACCTTGGATAAAGTATCAACCACTAAAATCCTGCGCTTGGCTCCTTACTTTCCTGCACACCACTACGACACCCTCGCCTGACAGAAAAGCTATCTCTATCTCCTTCCTCTTCCTCTTTTACTTACACTGAACAAAATTATAAACGTAACACTTTTGTTTTTGCCCCCATTTATCATGAGCTGAACTCAAAGATCTAAGACTTTCTCTATGTACACAAAAGGCCTATTTCTCTCAAATAATGTTCACAAGTCTGTCTAAATCTGTTAGTGAGCACTTTAGCACTTTTGTTAGTGAGCGATAATCCATCCACCTCACATGTGTGGCATTTCAAGATGCTGATAAGACAGCATGATTATTGCACAGGTGTACCTTAGGCTGGCCACAATAAAAGGCCACTCTAAAACAAAAATCTCATCAAAACATCTTTTATTCGTCTGTCTTAATTGCTCTATTTCTCTTCACTGTTTCTGTCCATCCCATCAATCACCATGACTGTCTTATTTCTTGTTTTTTAGAGCTCTGATGTTGCATTTCGGTCTGATGTTGCATTTCCGTTACCAGCCCAACACTAAATGAAAGGCTACTGCTCAGTTACCTTTTGTGACTGGATCTGAGCAGAGATCTTGTTTCATAGGTAGCTGTGGTAGTCTGCAGCATCCAAGCTCTTAATAAACAGACAGATATGGTCACTGATGGGATGGGCAGGAACAGTAAAGCGACATTGACTAATTAATACATTTTAATTAATACATTTTGATTTTCTCATTAGCCAAGTAGATTGTTATTTAACCTGTTATTTTACCAGGTAAGTTGACTGAGAACATTCCAATTGGCTTATTCATCCCCTGTCTTCCGATTGTGACTATTCCCCCAGGTTATTGTTCTAAATGAGAGACAGGTATTGTTCTAAATGAGTACTAATGTTGTTATCAGGCCCATATTTGATATTTTGCCATGACATGGTTTAAAACCCATACTCATACTATCAGTGCCACGTGATCTGTAGTGACCAGTCACGACCCCGGTTTAACATCCCATCCAAAAGACAGCAGAATGTTCAGTACACTTAGAGCAACGTCAGGTCTCCAAAATATGGACCTACCCTGCTTTGCTCAAGAGGAAGGTGAGCAATGGGATACAGAGATCCCTCACAATTTAGTTAACAATCTAATCATTCTCACAAGTATTCTCAAAATTGGCTTACCAAGAATCATGACAAATTAGTCAATTTAGGCTATATCAGTATCGGAAGCAACTACTGTATGGGCTGAATTTAATAAATACATTATTTATTGGTAGCTAGGGTTGCACATGTTTACCTTGATCAACTAACAACATACACGTTACTGGTAGCATGTGTTATTACTAACGGTTAGGTATCAGACTAACTTGCCTAAACCTGAGGTTACTATACTGTTATTTAGCAAGAATAATTGCTATCTCAACACACAAGTAGCTACAATAGGACTGTAGCTAGCTACTGTATCAAACATTTTGCCGTCTCGTGTCCACACAAAGTTTCGTCATATTCATTTGGTTTACATGCCACACACATCTAGATAGCTAACATGCATTTAATATGACAGTAATGATGTTCATTTTACAAAGCAACTTTACCTAAAGCGCTTACATGAATCAAATGGATGTGCAACCCAGGATGTCCTCCACGTTAGCTGCATGGAACTCTGGAAGTATAGCTGAACGTAGTGATGGCCATTCGAGGCTTCATTACCGTTCTTCTAGCAGCTGGATATTATGCTAATAAAAGCCATAATTGAAATATATAAGGCAATATAGTTAACAATCTAGTCGGTACATTTTATGTTTAATGTCCGTTCCAATGTTGTTCTTGTCTGTTCGATTTTACAGACTAGATTGTTCACTATATTGCCTTGCAAATTTCAATGATGGCTTTTATTTTGAAAAAGAATATCTGAGTGCTGCCAGCATAATATCCTGCTGCTAAAATAACACTAATGAAGCCTCGTTTGGCCATCACTAGCTGAACGGGTACCCCCTAAATTCCCATTGGTCACTTGTTGTGACAACTACGCCATCTGCTGCTCATCCTCCCCCTGCAGGAGGCGGGCCTCAGCGCTCGATGTCACCGGCCTTCTAACACCACCGCCCATCATCATCCATCACACCTGTTGTCTTGTTTAGCGCACCTGATCATCATCCAGTCATTTCCCCTCCAGTATATATGTTCCCTCTGCTCCCTCTGTCTTTATGTGTTATTGTCTCGCTATTCATGAGCACAAGTCAGCCACCGTCATTAAAATATATGAATCAACAGTCATCGTCTCCGCCTTCTGCTTCGTCTCCGTCTGATCTAATCGCTGACAGAATAACACACCACCATAAACGGAAAAGAATGGAGCACAGAGACGAAAAAGAGGCCGGTGTTGCGGAGGTCATACAGGACCACA
>JACXGI010014477.1:0-18991 GCA_016801175.1 Esox masquinongy | reverse complement strand
ACAGAACTAGACTGAGAGACCATTTAAAGGCCTTTGCAGGTGTTTTGAGTTAATTAGCTGATTAGAGTGTGGCACCAGGTGTCTTCAATATTGAACCTTTTCACAATATTCTAATTTTCTGAGGTACTGAATTTGGGGTTTTCATTAGTTGTCAGTTATAATCATCAAAATTAAAAGGAATAAACACTTGAAATATATCTGTGTGGAATGAATGTATACATTATACAAGTTTCGCTTTTTGAATGGAATTACTGAAATAAATCAACTTTTTGATGATATTCTAATTATATGACCAGCACCTGTATAGCACTTGTTAAGGGAACGAACACAAACGTATACTTCTCAAACAATTACTTCAATAGTAATGGACCATTAGCATAGCCCCGGGAAAGAATCCGAACCCTAATGACTTACTTTGAAGTTACCCCAAACATCCAACAGTCTACACTGCCTGACAGAAAAAACGTCACCCTTTGGATTTATATAAGGGGATACTTAAGAGCCTATGATTGAATAATTACTGCAATGATTAATATGTTTCAGCTGGTTACTATGATTTTTACCCTAACTTATGCAGTGAGTAGCTTCTCATTTCTTAAACAACCATATCGGAAGACGTATCCAGTGGTCGTGGAAAAGATGTTACTGTGTTTCAGAAGGTTGAAATTATTAGCCTGCAAAGAAAACAACTAAGGAGATTGCGGAAATTACTGGGATTGGGTTAAGAACTGTCAAATGCATTATTAAAATCTGGAAGAATAGTGGTGAACTGTCAACTTTAAACCATCAAGATTGGACTCTGGAGCAATGAAGAAAAGTCATGTGGTCTAATGAGTCCAGTTTTACCCTATTCCAGAGGAATGGGAGTGTCAGGGAAAGAAGGGAAGCGCATGAAGAAATGCACCCATCATGCATAGCACCCACTGTACAAGCCTCTGGTGGCAGTGTTATGATCTGGGGTTGCTTCAATTGGTCAGGTCTAAACTCAGCAACTTTATGTGGCAATAAAATGAAGTCAGCTGAGTATCTGAATGCACTGAATGACCAAGTCATCCCATCAATTTATTTTTCTTTCCTGATGCCAAAGGCATATTCCAGGACAACAATGCCAGAATTTCTCAGGTACAAATTGAGCAAGATTGGTTCAGGGAGCATGAGGAATTTTTAACACATGAATTGGCCATCACAGAGTCCTGACCTCAGCCCCATTGAAAGGCTTTGGGATGTGCTGGAGAAGACTTTATGGAGTGGTTTGCCTCTCCAGTTGTCAATACAAGATCTCAGCCAAAAATGTATGCAACACTGGACGGAAATAAATGATGTGACGTTGCATAAGGTTGTTGAAAAAATGTCACTGCAAACGCACACCATAATCAAAGTTATAGAGGGTCCAACTAAATATTAAAGTGTGCAACTTTTTAATGGGGCAGTCAGTGTATTTCTCAAGTCTGCTCGTGAAAGACATGTGAATAGCATGCACCTAATATGGTCAATTGAGTCAAAGTTTCAATAAGTGTTAACAGCTACGTGTTTAACATCATCAGATCAAGTTGCCACGGTGACTCTGGACTGCTTCGCCCTGCCCATAGGCCAATGCTTCTAGTGCCACCTACCAGCCAAAGATGAGATTTTCACATGCTCATAACCTTTGCCCCAATTGTGGTACAGACATAAAACTGGTAGAATATGATGTGGAAACAGGGGCTGTACAACTTTGCAAAAGGCCGTTTTCATTTCCACCTGATTACATTTTCCACTATTTTGAATTTTCTGGAAAACCTACCTTTAAGAAGTAGTCCTATGCCGTTCGTCCCATTTCCAAGAAACTTCACAAATAGCATCTGTAGATACTGCCCATCAATAACTTAAATATATTAGACATTTCAAATACAGCAGATCAGAACACAGTCATTGGTCAACAACTTCCTGAGTCCTACAATTTCACAGGAAGTGAAAGCATATCTCCACAACCGTTTGTCCGATTCTCACCAAATTTGGCATGCATCATTGTTATAACAAGGTAAGAACATGTGCAGTTTGTGGTGCCAATTGGCCATTTTGGGGCACGTTTCCAGAAAATTACATTAAACGTTCATTAATCCTGAACACAAACAGGCCTATACAACCTATCCTCGTATGGTGTTCTTATAGCTTGGACCCCTTAAGTGCTGCTTGCAGCTATATTTTTTATAATTATTATTCTGCCATTTTCTGTGAAAAATACAAAAATGAGATAAAAGGTTGCAATGGGTCCACAATTTACATGGTAGTACAAGCCCGATGGCCAAAACTTCTGACGAAATGCCTTGCAAATTGGCCTCATGGTGGCACTGTGACATGCTTCCAAAGTTGCCAACTTCGGAAGTTCACCACACCCACCACATGTAACCTAGAGTATTGAAAGTTGGTACATAGGTCAATCGCCTCACAATTAACAATTTTGCCAATGGGACTCATAAAATCCGCCATATTGGATTTTCCATTTTTTGGATTTTGTGAAAATCACTTAAAATGCTACTCCTATTGTGCCAAATGACCGATCTTCATGTAGTTAAATATTTGGCATCTATGGACCAAGCTCTCTCAACACAAGACAAGCCAGATAATTTTGTTGAGAAACATGGCCACCGTTGACGAATAAACATTAGCATGGGCGTGGCCTGGTACATAAATGCATGTAAATAAGACACAGATATTCAAATCGCAAAATATGCATTGGTACACATGTTCAAAACAATCTCAAGAATCAAGATATACAGGCACTTTCAGCTCGACCATACGGTGGCGCTATAAAATACAAATGTTTATAATGGTTGATATCTTTTGACCCGTTTGACTCAGAGTGATGATATATCGCACACATGCTGAGGGACATGAATCCAGCTAAGCAGCGAAGTATGATTCAGTTTGGCCAAATGGTGGCACTGATGGACAGGAAAAAACATTCAAGGAAACTTTGTCTGATAGCGGCCAATCTGTTTGAGATAGAATCCTGTTAAGACTTGTGTTTAAAAACATGGGTACATAAAGGATATATACTGAAGCTGGTTCCATTTAGGCAAGTGGTTTTACAGAAGTAGAGGTTTGAAGTAGTAAATATCAATCAGATAGTCCAAAATATGGAATTATTTATTTCAGTGAGATGTAATGGAAAGCAAACGTTTGTTATTAAGTTGAAGGTATACTGATATTTAGTCACTTATGCTTCATTTAAGTTTAATTACATTAAAACGTTCGGTTTTGGCTCATACCTTCTGGTGCATTACTTTTCTCCAACATGTTTTCATTTCTCACCAGAGAGATGGGAAAGGTAGTTTCTCAATAGGCAGATTTACCCTATTCAAACCACCATGTGGTGATTAAGACAACAATGACCACAATTCTTTGCACCAGCTGTCCCTTTTGAAGTGTGGGAGACCATTGTCGACAGATGAAACGGGTAGCTAGCTACATTCTGTGCCAAAACAAACTGCTTATATGGATCTGGTTTAATATCTCCGTTCAAATGGACACATTCTACTAAGGTAAGGAACATATTTGCAAACAGTTACAGTGATGTTATCTTGCGTTAGCTGGTTAATTAGTTTTGCTATACAGTTTAACATTACTCCGCCTTTGCTAATGCTAACGCTAGTTGGGGAAGTGGACATGAAAACAAGTGTTTTCACCAGGACGCTAGTTAGTAACATTAGAAAAGCATTAACTAACACTAGGTAGCTAATGCAACCTAAGCTTATTGTAAAAAATCTGGTACTGTAGGAGAAAGTTTGTAATATACAAAGCAGTAGTACCAAACAGCAGGCTAACGTTAGCTGACGTTCGTTAACTTTGTTTAATAATGTTTAAAATATTGAAATGTGTGTTATCTGGCTACGTAGGGATTGTAGAACTAACTAGCTACTTGGCTCCTTAATTAATTACTTGTATGTCAATTCATATGAAACCCAGCTTTACTATAATCTTATCCGTATTGACAACACATTTACAAGAACGTGTGGTTCTGCACGTACTGCATGAGTGGAGACAAATAATAATAACTTTATTTGTATAGCCCTTCTCTAGCCCAATGCAAAAAGCGCTTCACACAGCAGTAAAACAGCAAAAGCAGGTAATAGGATGATAGCAGCTCCCTCATATACATGTAATGAATATGTATTTTTGTCACTTTGCAGTTATGTTCTACTTTTCTACAAATGTTCTTAAGGTCACATATATTCTCATCATTCCAAGGATATACTTTAAAAGCAGGCCTTGACCTAGATTTAAAAGGACCAGTTTCATCAAGAATACTCTGGCATACACTTTAATCTACTTATTGATTCAACAGTAGTATATGTAGCCTCTTACGTATTCGCTTTGACTACTGAATATAGCAGAAACCTTTTAATCGTCACCATGAGGAAGTGAATACAATTAAACTAGCCAGTTAGTTGCTGTAGCAGCAAGCTAAATACGAGCACGCAAAGGGAGAGGAGAGAATTTGCATTCTATAAAATTTTCTACCTGTGGTTGCTGACTAGTAAATATTACCTAAAAACACTTTTCCATATCTTATTGATGAAATAAGTTGAGTATCATGTAATTGTGTCAATATGATGTACATTTGGTTTTGTAAAAAGTATTCTGTTTATACTTAACACTAGAACCGCCAGGCCTTTTTTACCCCCTATAACCGCCTGAGCCTAACGCTGTTTGGCGTCATTTGCATACAAATCGTCCCTATTAGCATGGACATTCTCCTCCGCAGCATCACCATCCAGCCCGAGCATCAGTTCATCTACAGAGTCGTCATCAAACTATATAGAAGTATAAAAAATAATGAATTACAGAATTTGTTTGTTTTAAATGGTAAATGAATTTGAAAAATAGAAGAATGTGTTAATATTTAAGGTTTTATTAAATGAAAAAAAAACTAAAAAAATAATACACAGAACGATTATTTTTAAGAACACAGGCTATAGAATTTTAATTCGTTTATCAGGCCCTAAAAATGTAAAAAATTAAAATACTCAACACTTCAATTATACAAAGGTAAATCCTTTAGTATTTAGTTTTCATTTTGATGAGGTACAAGGTAAAATAAGAGATATTATCGACTAGTTTGAGACAATCAAAGGATATGCGCATGAATAGTCTACATTGGCCTAAAGCACGGTTGCTTGATAAACACGATACATTTAAAAGAATGAATAACACATAGGTTACAGCCTATTTGTAGAAATAAAAATGATAAGGTTGATAAAATAAATGTTACCCGGCTCTTCCAGACTCCTGTCTCGTAGTGTACATTTGGGGTTGCCGCTGGTTTGTTTCTTTTTTTTTCGCGAGGAAGCTCAGGCATTGGCGGTTCAATATCTGAATCAGATGAAGACCCGGCATCCGATTCGTCGATTTCGGGATCTATTTCTGATCCTCCATCTGATCTAAATCTTGCAGACTCTGCAAAGCTGTCAGGGCGTCAAATCGTTGGGTTTGGTTTGCCATTTTGTTTTGCCAACTAAACGCTGTAAATTGTGTTTGAGTTGTGTCTGACTTGCTCACCGAGTTCAGATTATATACACTTTCTACCCTCATCATCACACTTCAGTCACATGCATAGGTGTGTCTGGGTTGATCGCCCATTCATCCATTGATGTCATTGCTATTCCCTTGCTATTCATTAGATTTGATTAGACTAGGTTCCCGAGGTAGACATGTATGTGTAACAACTGAAAAAGAATGTAGACAACATGTATGCAATTTCTTAGTCTTCAGTAAAATAAGCAGAGAAAAATCAAAGAGAAACGATATGATGTGTGTGCGATTTAGTTTAGCTTTTTCTCCTAAAATAAAAACAGTAACTTGTAATACCTTTGTTGAATTGGTGAGTAATGACTGATAAACAATATCCTTGGTATTTCTTTTTTAGGATAATACATTTGTAGATTTACTTTTGATGAATTAGCCTACACAATAAGCTGAATCTCCTATTGAAAAATGGTAACGTGTGATAAGTAGACTATATTGTTTGTATTATGTTTCAATAATAGCCTAATTAAGCCATTTGTAAGTTATTCAAATTCAACCAAGGTCTGATCATCCTTCGGGGAGTTTTGCGCATTCATCCATTAACGTCAGGCATTCAGTTAGGGGTGATTAGCGCCTGAGTACCATTTGGGTATCAATGCTAAGTGGTGTGGGCTGTTGGCGGATTAAGTAGGAAATAAGGGTAAAAAAAACAGGTAAATCATCTCTAAATCGTTTTCTGTTCATCAGTTTAGAATTCCAACAATGGAACAATGTAATATACGCCTATTTAGGAAAAGTCATGGAAGGAGGAGCGTGTAGCTTTCAAAATGGCAGTTTTATTTTAATTACAAACTCAAACGCCAATTGGTGTAGGCATTTGGCGGTTCTAGTGTTAACCAGCTATCAAAGTAAAATATATCTAGCTAAAATTCAGCAACAGCTACTGATATATTCAGTCTCAAGTTCGGTTTCTACTGCATTATGGCATTGTTACTGTACCAGCTTGTTTAATATTCCATTTATATATCCACATTTTGCCTATAGTATTGCATATCATCCTTTTTGTGCACAATCACTTGATACTTATCTACCATTCACTACATGTCCATGTGATAGATGAGACTGTTCGTGCACGCAAGGGAACGGTTCACTGATAACTATGGTATGCTCAGACTCATAGTAGATTAGAAACAATGTATAACAATGTGTAACAATGTATAGACTTAGTGACCATAGCCTGGCTATAGAGACAGGACGGCATAAAAAAACATGGGTGGTCACTGAAGAGAGATTTTGTAAACACTGTGATTCAAGAGAAGTTGAAAATGAACAGCACTTCCTACTTCACTGCTCTAAGTATGAGTCAGTTAGAGATATCTATTTCTTGAAATGTAAAGAAGTTATTGCTAGTTTTATGGAATTATCGGCTGAGGAGAAAATGTGCATTCTCTTGGGTGAAAATATAGAAACAATAGACCTAGCAGCTGACTATGTCCTGACCTGTCATTAGAAAAGAGAAACAATAGCACCCAGAATGTAGATGTTTGATTATTGTTATTTATTTATGTTTATTCTCTGTAAAACTGTCAATATTATTTGGTATACTTTATTTATTTATTTTAATTGTGCTTTTATTGTTTCATTGTATTTATTTATGTACTGTATCACTATTGCTAGTTAAGCATGTTCGCTTTGGCAACAGTGGGCACCATCCATTCATGCCAATAATGCACCTATTGAATTGAATTGATATTGAGAAATGGTACCATAAAGGCTTTGGCTGATTCATACTATTAGGCCTATTTTCTTTTTTTTTTAAATCTCTCTCGGAAAGGGTTGGCCTTGAGGGACTTGATAGACTGGACAATGTGCTACTGAGGCTACAGGAGGGGTTCTCCCATCCTCACAGGCCAAACCATCATAAGCGTCAAGCACAATAAAACAAGACAGGGCCACAAGACAAAAACTCAGGCACGTGCTGGAATCTGGTGTAGCTGTCTAAACTCCTGACTCCGGACCATGCATCCCCCCTGGTGATGGGTTTTGAGCCCCTGCATGGCTGACTGTCTGCCTTTAATCCATCTCCCTAGCCTTTTTCCTACGGTGCTGGCAAAAAAAGAATATAACATACCTCCAAACATTTTCAAAAACTCATAGACACAGTACAGACAGGCAGATAATCAAGATTTTGAGATCCTGGTTTCTGTTTCCGCTCTCCTGACAACGCTTTGGAGTTTGACCCACTCCAAGGAATCTCTAGTACACAATTTGGGACCCATTATTACTGATTCATGTGTTTGTTATGTGAGTTTTTTTAAATTATAAAATATAAGGTTGCATTAAAAGACGTAGATTGGATGCGTAGGTTGTAGATTTCTAGTATGCTTAATGCTACACCAACTGATGCCTGTCCATCGGTTGTCCTTCCCTCCCTAGGTCTGCCAGCTACCCAGCATCCGTCTCTGAACTCCCAACACCCATATTGTTAATACTTGCTTAACTCTTTGGATAGAACATGGAAGACCACATTATTTGAAATCAATATAGTGGTGATAAATGTTTAATATACCCTGATGAGCCAAAACATCATGACCACCTGCCTAATATGCTGTTGGTCCTCCGCTTGTGGCCAAAACAGTACCGACCTGCCGAGGCATGGACTATACAAGACCCTTCAAGGTGACCTGTGGTATCTGGCACCAAGACATTAGCAACAGATCCTTCAAGACCTGTAATTTACGAAGTGGATTCACCACTGATCGGACTTGTTGGTCCAGCACACCCCACAGATGCTCAATTGGATTGAGATCTGGGGAATTTGGTGGTCAGGGCAACACCTTGAACTCTTTATCATGTTCCTAAAATAATTCACGAACAATGTGTGCAGTGTAAAAGGGTGCATTATCGTGGTAAAAGAGGCCTCTGCCATCAGGGAATACCATTGCCATGAGGGGATGTACCTTTTCTTTTACGGCATTTAGGTAGGTGGCATGTGTCAAACTGACATCCACATGAATGCCCGGAACCAGGATTTTCCAGCAGAACATTGCCCAGAGCATCAGACTCCCTCCACTGACTTGTCATCTTCCTCTAGTGCATCCTGGTGCCATCACATCCCCAGGGAAACGGCGCACACGTACGCTGACGTCCACGTGATGTTTTTAAAGAATACGAAACTTATCAAACCAGGCGACCTTCTTCCAGTGCTCCAAAGTCCAGTTCCCACGCTCACATGCTCATTGTAGGTGCTTTCAACAGTGGACAGGGGTCATTATGGGCACTCTGACCGGTCTACATGCAGCCAGTGTAAATCTGAATAGAGGGTTGCTGGACTATGATCCCATAGTTTTACCATCTCATATCGTTCTCTCTTGATTAACGCACCAAGGACAATTACTGCTACGATAGGCTACTGTATACAACACATATCAGCCCCTCTTATCTGGTCAGCTGCTGGGTGTGCAGGCATCTACCCCACTGAATCACACCTAAGCTTGTCAAGGTATTGTCCTTTGATGTTTAGGCGGAGATGTGTTTAGAATTGGGTTCAGGTGGGGGCCTGTAAACATTAGATTTCCTGAAATATGGTTAGCCACAACCAAATACTTGTTCCTCCATTGAATTATTCCTAAACTCAACCAAATGCGAAGGTATGAATAGGCAATGGCATACAATAGTCATGGTGGCTAAAGATGTGATCTACAAACAGTAAATCAGGGGACATCTGTAATTCATGCAGAGCACAGATGTTCTTTCTTGAATCACTTTATTCCACTGTCACTGTGAATATGAAGTGGTTACGTCGAATGACAATTGCCTAATAGCCCATAGCATTAGGCAGCCATACTTGCTAAAATTCTTAGCTTTCCGTCCATCATGCTAAAGTTACTAATTATTATGGGTAAGAAGGATAAACGTGCCCCTCCATGGAAAGCAAATGCCCGTCCAACACGTTTGTTCTTGTTACGGGCCTTTATCTACTCGACAGGTAAGCAGGTTAATAAGGACTCTATCCAGCTAATAGTTCATTTTAACCAGCAAGGTAGTAGATAAATGTAGCTGCCATTTAGATATACAAAAGTTGGTCATGGGCTAATGACTTTCAAGTCGGGATTATTACTTTGTCATTTAAATTACACTATATGGGCTTATAAAATACACTGACATGCTGATATAGGGGTGTACTGACTTTGATTCTAGTTCGAAAATGTTTAGGTTCGACTGCGAACTGTGAAATTTTAAAGGAGATTGTGATTCTGTGATAAAGAAACCGCACGCCATTGATTGTGGCCAGCTGTTACCACCTCCACCATATCCATGCAACTGATCGTGTATTGTTCATGTAAAGGAGGCGGTATTAATAAAATTGCACTCACAAAACCGTTAAAACAACTATACCGCTCTACTTGCTGGCCTATTATTTATTTAACTGCGGTAGCAACAATAAGACCTCCGGTTTTCATATTTTATTTTTCAAAATAAAAGTCTGTGGTGAAACGTTATATAGATGAGAGCAGCCCATCCAGCTTTGCCTTCGCGTCATGCTCCCACCCCTTTTTGGGGGTAAGCAGCCCATTTAATTTGACTGGCGGTGAATACAAAATCCGACGTCTTTGCCCTTTCACTCATACAAAATAAGAAAACCATATTGCTTTTTAGCTATTAGGAGCACAAACACTGAGGCCAGTCAGGCAAACAAGTATTTTATGTCGTTGTTGATCATTGATCGGCAATGTTATAATTAGAGAAAACTCAAGAAATAGGGGTTGAGTGTCCATTCAGTCTGCCTCCATCAAAGTGGACGAACAACCCAACCCAGTGGCTGGAGGTGTCATATCCTGATAGGCTTTATACAACTACCTTATTGAATCTCCAGGAAAGGTATTTATGACATCTGTCACTTTATTTGTTGTTTTGGTAGTCTGTCCAATGTGACGATACTATAAACAAATTAAATCACTATGTTTAGCAAGCTAAATAGCTATAAGGTAGGCTACAAATGAATGATGTGTATTGCTACAATAGTCTGCAATGAACAATTACATCTGTTGCTTAATTACATTTTTGAAGATTCAATTCCCTGTAATTTTCTTATCATGGCATTAATGCAGCATTTAGACACACTTTGAATTGGGATAATGATGACATAAAATCATTTCAGGGAAGTGAATTTTCAGAATGTTCTATGTACTGTTCTATGTACGGCCTTTTCAAAGCAGCATCAACATTCACTTCTTTGACCTGTGATGAAGTGTTTGCCACAGACATAAACGTGTCGATAGGACTGGTCCCATAGTTGACCATTTTCACCCGCTCTGCGGATGGCCTGAAGCCACAGATCTCTTCTTTTGCTGTCCTTTGCTTTTTTGGGAAGTAAAGAAAAGCGTAAACTAGCGTTTTTTCTATTATTTGATGCGCAAAACAACACAGCAGATTTTAGGCATGATACCAGTAACATTTCCAATTTTGCGCCGCTGTCTTCCACCCTTCTACAGCGCTAGCTGTCCCCCAAAAGGGGGCGTGGACATTCGGACGAGAGGAAAGTGATGTATAGCTGCTCTCATCTATACATTTGGCAGCAACATTAAGACTTGCGATTTTCATATGTTGCCTTCAAAATAAAGGTCTGGGGTGTGTCTACAGTTTGTATTGTGTAGGCTACATTTTCAAATTAAAAACTGTGGGGGACATTATAAATGAAATAAAATTACTATTTCAAAAATACTTTACACAAGTTAGAGAATGTTGTAAGGAGGAGTACACTGAGAAATGGTTAGAGCTTAAGTAAGTTAATGTAGAGAACATTATCTAATATAAAATAATCCTATTTAAATGTTATTGTTGTTAATTTGCTTGTGCTCATTAGCTTTGTAGAGGGATTGTGTAATACATCCAACCACTCAATATTTTCCATCCCCCCACTGTAATGTACAATGGATACTTTTTGCGGAAAAGCTCTTCAGTACCACAGTGAATTTATTGTTCATAATACTCAGGAGAGTTTGTAAAATTACAAGTATAATGTGAAATCATGGGGCACTGTGCTATATCCAGCAAAACTATATGTTCTACTCCCTCTTTAAATTACTACTCAAATTTCATTTTAATTTAACTGCCATGTCCACAATTTAAACGTACAATTGATAAGTTTAGCCCTCAGTTAGAAGTGGAGCTGTAGAAACCAATGAAAACAGAAATTACTTAACTACTGAGAATGGATTATCTACTGAGGCTTAAACACATAACACCCTCTCTACCAAAGGCACATTTTTAATAGCTAAATCATTGGTTATAATGTTCATGTCACCGGAATAATTTAAGGTGAACTAATGCTAGTTTAGACTGAGACTCTTCTAGCATTCATTTTTGATGAAATAATCATGACAACGTTGCATTCCACTAAACATCTACTTATATTAGCAAGTCATTGTACAAATGAAAACAGAGAATTAGCTTAGCTACATGAGCATAGATTAGCTACTAAGGCTTGAAAGCATGACACCATTTCTAAATGGTCAATTTTTTATTAGCTAAACCATATGCTATATTGTTCATGTCACCAGAATGATTTTTGAAGGACTAACGTTAGATTAAACTGAAGTTAGTTAATTATATTTCCATTAGTTAACGTTACTAGCTAGCTAATGTCGATAGCATTTATCACTAACGTTAGCCATTTTTTGACTCTGCTAGGTAGTTTTTTTTAAATGAACCAATCATGGCAACGTTGCATTCCACTAAATATTTGCCTATAGTAGCAAGTCATTGTACAAATCAAAACAGTGGATTAATTAGCTACTGAACATAGATTAGCTACTGAGGCTGGAAAACATAACACCATATCTAAAAGGCAAATTATTAATATCTTAAGTTTCTGTTATAATGTTCATGTCATCACAATAATTTTAGATGGAGTAACTAGCCAGACTCCTAATAAAAGTCACTAGCTGCTAACTAATGAGGCAAATTGAATTCCATGTACAGCATAGTGTGTTGCATTAGGGGTTAAAGAGGGTGACAACAAATATATTTTTTGCTGGATGTAGCACAGTGCCCCATGATTTCACATTTAATTTTTTAATTTTACAAACTCTCCTGAGTATATCGTACAATACATTCACTGCGATACTGAAGAGTTTTTCCGCAAAAAATATCCCTTGTACATTACAGTGGGGGGATGGAAAATATAAGGCCTTTACACACTGCATTGCCCCAGGCTAAGACTGGCCCTGGGTTAGCTTAGCCTGTGTTCACACAAGAGTTTGTTAACCCTGGGCAGAGGCTTAACCCTAGGCTAAGGATTCACACTTATGTTCCTAAGACCTGGGCTAATGGACAAATCCGACACAATATCATTTTACTTTCTATGATAATCTGCAAATGTTACGTTCTCTCTGGCATGCGAATAATGTTACAGTAGCCTACGTCACTGACACATGATCAATGTTATGCTACCATGATTCAATTCATGACATTGACTGATCAAGATGCCCACCCTGTCGGTATTTGCTTGAACAACTTTGTTAAAATGACGCAAAGAAGGAGTTAGCCAACCTTCATTCTTTTGACATATTTGCTGGATTTACATCCAAAACAAGCTGCAATAACTACTTCGCTAAGATTTAGCAGGTATAATGAAATGACAAAACTTTGCAGAGTGAAAGGACCAAAATAGACGGAGCTGTTGGTAACGGTGCGATTCATAAGCGTATGTAAATTAAGTGAAAAGGCAGGTTTTGTGATTGGACAATAAATGTTCTATGGTTTTGTTCTTGACCCCATTTCACACTGGTTATTTTGTCACAGATTTCTGGGGCTAGCCCTGAAAAGTCGGTGCTAACCCTGCTTATGGCCAGCTAGCCCTAGGCTAAGGGTGGTGCTTTCCCACTTCAAAATATGCAAGTGTGAACACTTGCTTAGCCGTGGGCTTAGGAGGCCCTGAGCCCAGGGCTTAGGATGCTCTTAGCCCTAAGCTAAGGTGCAGTGTGAACACATCTAGTGTGGTTGGATGTATTACACAATCAATCTCGAGAAGCAAATGAGCACAAGCAAATTAAAAACATTTAATATAAACAAAATCCTATTGTGATGTTAATGTTCTCTAAATTAGCTTACATAAGCTCTAACCATTTCTAAATGTGCTCCACCTTATAATATTATTTAACCTATGTAAATTATTATTGAAATTGTAATTTATTTTCATTTATAATTTCCCCCACATAGTTTTTCCTTTGAAAATGTAGCCTACACAACGCAAATTGTAGACACACCACAGACCTTTATTTTGAAGGCAACATATAAAAATCGGAAGTCTTATTGTTGCTGACTAATCTCTAATGTAGAGTGTTACTGTTGCTACTGACATTAAATAAATAATAGGCCTGCAAGTACAGAGCGGTATAGTTGTTTTTAACGGTTTCATGAGTGCAATTCGTTTAATGCGAACTCCTTTACATGAACCGTACATGATCAGTTGCATGGATATCGTGGAGGTGGTAACAGCTGGCCACAATCAATGACGTGCGGTTACTTAATCACTGAATCACAAACTCTTAAATTTCGCAGTTCGAAATTTAAGAACCTAAACATTTTGTGACTAGAATCGAAAGCGGTACACCCCTATATCTGCATGTCAGTGTATTTTCTAAGCCCATATAGCTTAATTTAAATGACAAAGTAATCATCCCCCCTTCAAAGTCATTAGCCCCTGACGAACTTTTGTACATATAAATGGCAGCTACATTTATCTACTACCTTGTTGGTTAAAACGAACTATTAGCTGGTTACAGTCCTAACCTGCTTACCTGTCGAGTAGATACAGGTCCGTAACCAGTCATTTAGCGCCTCTGCACCAGATCCAAAACTCACATTTTTAGTGATGGCTAGTTCGAAGGGATTGGCCCAGATTCGGATAGGATGTGCCTGCCTCATGATCTACGGTTGCGTGCAGCCCTCGTGCTGCCATTTGAAGCATTTGGGACGTTGATCATATCAACCTTCAAAAACAAGGAGTTATTCAGCATACTGGTGAGTAGAAGTTTGCTAGTTTAATGTTTGCTGAATGCCAACAATATATGTGCATAAATAATGTTACACAATGTTACAAATAGCCACCTGTAGTTAGCAAGTTTATCTTTCGATTTTAATTCATGTTTAATAATCGTGCTATAGCAAAATGTAGCAAGCCCAGCTCGACAATATTGAGCACTTCTAGCTAACCATTTTGCTTTTTGTTTTAGACTAAATTGAATTGGTTTGGTCTAGGAATATATATTTTTAATAAATCCTCACTATAATCACATCAATAAGTTGTACAGTAATATGTGGCCAATGTTAACTTAAATATAGAACGTTAGCTATACTTTCTAGCGACCTACAATCGGTAGCCAACGTTTGGTAAACACAATTATTTGCTACTGTGGCTAGTTTTCTATGCCGGGATGATGACTATTATAGGGCTAATGGATAGTGTCAATAATAGCTTGGTAACTTAGCAAACTATGTTTATTAGCTACAGTAGCTCTTGTTGGTATTCTATTAAAGTTAGTATCATGTTCGTTACAGTAGCTGATTGATTTGTATTAGTAATTAATGTTAAACATTAACTGGTTGGCCAAGATTCTGGTTGGTCAGTTTTTCTGCCAAAGGATCAGCCAAGGGTACATACTAACTTAGCCAGTGTAACTAATGTGTCTTAGTCAAATGTGCACATACAGTAGCATCCACACACCATATAACTGGTGTGTAAAGTTACAGCTGCACATTCCTTGACATGTTTTCTATTAGTTTTGTGCCTAGGTCTAATCACATTATATTTTTTTCTTTCTCTCCTAGTCTTCAGCATCTCAGAGTGGTCACCAACCCTGCCATTTTTTTCTCCAAATCTAACTGGTTGAGGTGAGTAACTTCTTCACCACACTGCTTAAAAAATAGCACCCCTGTCTCAGTCCCAATGTTTTACACTTCTTTATCATTGTGCTGGGGGAGTAGGGTCAGTTTTCCTTTGTAAATCCTTTGTGAATCTAAGTCATTCTCTCTCTAAATTTTCCTTGTGAAATGCTCTGTGTTAACTTAGGAGGACAGGAGCCCTTGGACCACACCTCAGGACTACCTGGCCTGAAAGGCTCGTAGCCGTCACTGTCCAAAGTCCTGCTGGTTTGGTTGCAGTTCAAGTAGCTGATGATACCTGATGATTTCAGCAGCCCCTCTGCCAACCATTCCTGATTGTCCCTGTCTTCATCCATCTGGTCATGCAGCAGACTTGGATTATGTTTTATAGACTCTGGACAAAGTCCACATGCATTTATTAATTATTACAATTTGCACTCTTAAAATGTTCCCCTGGCACAGCCAGAAGAGAACTGGCCACCCCTCAGAGCCTGGTTCCTCTCTAGGTTTCTTCCAAAATTTCGTCCCTTTTAGGGAGTTTTTCCTAGCCACTGTGCATCAACCCTGTTGTTGCTTGCTCTTTGGGGTTTCAGGCTGGGTGTTTAGTATAAGCACTTAGTTACAACTGCTGATGTAAAAAGGGCTTTATAAAATACAGAGGTGGTCGCAGAGAACATTCCAAGGCTGCAGACAGTACAGAGCATGCTGCAAGACTATAACACTAATGTTGAGGACTTTTTACGTCATCCTCTTCCTGAATGCTCCGGGAAGTGTGTGGTCTCCGTTGTGGTCTCAGTTGGACATTCTCCATCCTCAATTTCACTCGCCTCATGTTGTGGCACAATGTTGTGTTTGTTAATTTCTAGTAATATCCCATGTTTTTCATAACTTTAAGTTGTGATGGTTTACTTTATTCAGTATTGCCAATACAATGTTGTGATGGAAGAATGGTAATCTATTCAATTTATGTTTGAAATTTTAATTTTTTGTCTAACAATGAAAATGTAAATGAGTTGTCAGGATGTGTCTGGGTTTATTGGTCCTGGGTAGGAATGGGTGTGTGCCCCCACTCTGATTTATTTATTTTTTAGCTCAAATTGTATGAATGTGTTTATTAATTTTGGCTGCCACCATTTGTTAAATCCTTATTTATTTTTTGGGTTGGTAAACACTGTACTAATTGATTCAGAATTGAAATGTTTTTGATTTTCATATTTCATTGTAGCCATAAATTTACATTTTGATATGAATTCCTATTTATCTATAATAAATGGTTTCATTCAATACACTAATTGGTTTTGAGACATAGTATTGTACAAGTATGCACATTTTTCTTATAGATACTTAAATTATTTTTTATGCTTTTATATTTAATTACTGAGAATGACATTGCTTAACAATACAGAAAATTGCATTATTAATCAGTTAAGATAAGTTATGGAAAGAACTTTATGGTCATGGTACAAATGTAAAATAGTTTAAATCCTATTTAATTTGTAATTGTTTAGCAGATTTTTAAAAACTTAGAACACACGTCACCATTAGTAGCGAGTCAAAACTGGAACTGAAACCGATCTGGCACAGATGCAATGGAGAGGTAAAATTAAATATGGTAGATTTGGGTCTGAGCTGGGCCTATGCGGGCCCAAGTCTGTTTTAGATCCGGATTCCAGATCCGTATTGGCATTGGCCCGTTGTGCATCTGGACCCCGGGCCGGGTCCGTTACACGCATCCGGAAACAGATGTTGCAATACATTCAGCACGGATCTGGCGCAGATACTTTTTGTTATCTGGGTAATGCTATGGGCTATAAGGCTATTGTCATTCCACGTAAGCATCCCATATTCACAGTGACAGTGGAATAAATTGATTTAACAAGAGGCTTACGACGCTAATTACAGAAACATGACTACATGGTGATTGAAACCATCAAGGATGTACAGTACCATTATGCAGTATGAAAGGATGCTGCAACACAAATAGACATTGCAAAGCCCAAATTAATGACATTACAGGTACCAAAGAAACAATAACGTACTCACAACAACAATGTTCCTTCGACGCTGTAAGCCAGTTGTACTTTTCATACTTGATCGATTGAAAGTGCCACACAAATCCTTTCCCTGTCTGAGACAGGGCTGCTATGTGGGGGGTTGGTTCCTCGCACTTGCCAGCTTTTCTCGAAAACGGCTTTGCCAGTAAGTCCGCCACCAAATCCATTTCCTGTCTTCCATTGTGTTAAAAAACAACAGGGCTCAGTACAAATCTACACAAAAAATCTAACGGAAAGCACTACATCTAAAAATCTCAACCTCACGAAAGAACGTTAAAATAAATCTTAATTGTTCCTACATTACGTCCTAACTAGTTTTACCTCACTTAGGTAGCTGGCTCTCCGATCACACCACCTGAAAAATGCACACGTAAGCAACTAGGCAAGCTAGAAGGCTGCTACGTATCAAAGAATAGGCTCATTATGGCGAGCTCGAAATCGGATTGGTTGAAGAATATGACAATCAACAAAATCCTCCTCATTTGCTTGAACAGAAGATGGGATTCACTCGAAATTCTATAGGCTTGAGGGTAGATTTTCACCCTGAGACAGCACATGTGGAAAATCTGATTGGATAAAAGCTCTCATTTATCTGAGCTGCGCAACTGAGGGAGAGAATAGCAATGAAACTACATCAATAGACTGAGGGGAACAAACTTTTTAAAACACATATAGCATTAATGAAAATATATATTCTGACATCACTAGGCCAGCAAAAAAGGCCTCTGGTCAGCAGCAGTATCAAAAAATATGTTATTGTACCGAATAACAATTTTATCAAGTCGTCAATGTTTTGTGATTATTAAGCCACATAAAATGTTAACTAGCATGTCATTATATTACCATTTTTGAGATTTCCGACGTAGTTAAAAAAATATGACCCAGTTACCGTGTACCTTACTATTTTGTTCAATTGCATTATATTTCATTTTTATCGATGTTGAAAATGACAGATTATAGACTAGAAAGTTTTACCTACTTTACTTGTCTTCCGGTAAAGAAAAAAGATTGATCAGCTTAACATTACATGATGTCTGGTCTGTCGCACATGTGGTATTTAACGATTTGCAACTTGTCTGCTAAAGTTTGTTTATCAAACAATGTCAGATACAGGTGACAAGATGAGTGACTCAGAGACAAGAAGGTAATCAAGATTTGAACTTCCGGTCAGATTGGGGAATCGTCTTGTTCAACCATCCTTGTTCGCAGAGACATTTGATCCCAGAATCCAGTGGAATGAAAACAAACATGGCTATGTGCACATAGACAGTAATTAGCCAAACAAGCTCAACGTAACCTTCATAAAGGTGTTTTTCACTGATTGTATTTGTCCATTACCAAATACACAAGAATCGGAATTCATTATTTTTCACAATCTTTAATGAAATTGTGAATAATCATATAAATGAAGGCATTATAAACACACAAACCGTTGTCTGATAGCATATATTTTATTGATACAACAAGTGGAGTGATACTCAGGAAAATAACACATCTTAGAAGGTTGCTCAATAATTATTCGGTATACTCTTTAACCCTCC
>JACXGI010014476.1:0-18961 GCA_016801175.1 Esox masquinongy | reverse complement strand
ATATTTTTATCTGTGAACATTACTTTTACCTGAAGATGATTATTTTGATTATTAAATACATTTAAAACATTTCTGTTCCAATTGATTAATTGCTGCTTCAGACAGCTGGCTTTCTCTTGTAACTGAGGAAAGAAATGATCAGTTTTAAAGTCAACATTGGTGCCTCTGTGATCCGGTTTTTACTATTCTTGTGAGAATGACAAAGTCCCCACAAAGGCAGTTTAACTTGACAGTTTGATACACAAATATGTTTTGGCTGGTCACCAGAAAGTAAAAGGATATTTCCTGCATTGAGTTTAGGTTTAGGATAAAACAGACAATCAGTGTGAGTCAGGATTAGTAAAATATCATTATTGTGGGGTAATCAAATTTATACAGCCAACGTAGGTGTGTTTACTGTATTTTCTTCTGTAACTTGGCAATGAGTTTGTTGATCCATTTCGCTTTTGGCGACACACAGATGGTGGAATGGTCCTTCTTGGTAATGCTGATGAATGAAAAGGTATGTTACTGAAAATAAGTATCAATGGCTGGATCGTGCAGAACAAAAAATATAAAAAGTGTCAACATGCATCTGGACTTGGTGGAAACTGCCATTGGCTACTGGTAGATTTCCCACATTCTCCAATAGGCCTAAAGTCTTGCCTATGCACCTGAAACTGAAAGAGATCATCAGGGTCTATTGATTGCTTTGCATGGCAGTAAGTTAATACTCAATCATTACTTTCCCTCCACCACACCTGTTCCACTACACATTTGAAGACCACAGTGTAGTGTGTTATTTCAGTCCCATTTGGCTGACTAACAACTCTGTGTGAAGACAGGAACCACCCCACCGACACCACCAGGGTTTCATGTCGACAAAATCTGACAGGACCGTTTAGGGGAGGTTTCTAGGACACACTGAACAAGCAGTAGATTTAGGGTTCAGTTCAGTGAAACATGCATTGCACTATTGCAGAATGCTGCTGCTAGAATGTTAACCAGGACCAAGAGAACAGAGCACATCACTCCAGTTCTTAAATCTTTGCTTTGGCTTCCAGTCAGTTACAGAATAGATTTTAAAGTGGTGCTTTTAGTTTATAAATCTCTGAATGGTTTAGGACCCAAATACATTTCTGATATGTTTGAAGAATATAAACCGAGCAGGGCTCTTAGATCCATGAACACAGGTCAGCTAGTAGAGCCCAGAGTCCAAACTAAACAAGGAGATGCTGTGTTTAGCAGTTATGCTATACACAACAGGAATAAACTATCAGAAGATCTTAGACATACCCCAAACATTTCAATTTTTAAATCCAGGTTAAAAACACATCTCTTTTCACGTGCCTATGACTGAGCGCTTAAACTTAACCGCACTGTTTAGACTTACAGCTTTTATAGCTTCCTATGTTCTTATCCCGTTTTTATTCTTTTTATATTTTCTTATTCGATTTTTTATTATTATGATGTTGTTTTGATGTTTTCATTTGAGTGTTTGTTTTTATGCTATTGTATTTTTATATTTTTTCTTTTTCTTTGCAAAGCACATTGAATTGCTTCTATGTATGAATTGTGCTATATAAATAAACTTGCTTGCTTGCTATTGCACGCAATTGCTCTTTTACTACTATGAACTGCCAGTTGGAGCATTCCCACAGATATGCTCACCCTTTTAAGAATGTGATTGGGTGAACACTGAGTGAACACAGCAAATAACTATGCATTATTAACATTGCTATGGTTGTTCTAAATAAACCCCGACCCTGATCTTAATAACAGCATGAGATTGCACTGGGCTCAGTCTGTGTGGGGAAACTGGCCCGTAGGTCCAGTGGACTCACATGATCTCAGTGTAACGGCAGTGGGCTCCTGCAGGTAGAATCTCCATCCTCTTAAACAGCTTAGGAGAGATGAAGTCAGAGGAAGTCCGGATACAGCGACAGCTGACTGGAGCAAAGCCTTCCATGGGGATCGCTGCCGGAGCGTGTCAAAAACCCATGAGAGTTGTAAGACATGACTCACAGAACAGGGATGAAACAGCATTTTAAAATGCACCTGCTTGTGATAAACATGTATGTGATATGTTGAAAGACCTACTGCAAGAGAAATCATCCAAATGCATGGGTGTTTAACGAACAAATATTTTCTGAACGGGTGCCTCACCGTGAAGAACCGTGAAGCTGCAGATAGTCAGGGCCACCAGCAGATTGTGTGACATGAAGGGCATCTTGAGGTTGGGTTAGCTGTGGTCGCCTGGTGCCGGCTGAGGTTGAATAGAAAGGCGCTTTCTGAGACTGATTGATGCAATGTTGTGCACTCAGTGTTTATATGGCCTCATGTGAGGAAGTATATGGGGGAACATGCGTTTTTCCATGAAAACTAATTACATGAATGTCCCAACATTATAAAGCAAGCTTTGTATACTTAAATGGGAACGTGGAAGCTTTTTTATGTCAATTCAGCTTTTATTAGACTGTTGGTGTATATAAAACATTGACTGACTATTTTTTGACTATTTTTTCTTTCTCCTGCATCTATAGCCTAGTGATTCATTTTAATGAAACAACTCATATTCAGAATGCGTTCTGTTAACCTACATTGTGAATTGCATTTTATTTATATTCCAAATCCATTAATACTTCAGTAACCTCCACATTTCATTTAAAGTGAAACATTAGTGGTTAGCAATAGATGCCTTCATAAAACATTATTTTTCATAGCCACAATGTGATGTCAGATCCAAGATGATTTACAGCCTTGGTATTTGTGTAGATGAAGCCTGTCTGGGCAGCTGGAGGAGAGGCACTACAAGTGGTAGTTCTCTACAAGGTCAACAGACACTCCTGCTAGCTACCCTCGTTGCTGCTCTGCCCCAGTGATCCGTGAGGAGAAAGAACGTCTTGAGACAAGGAGTGCCAGAGTCCCCCTGGTTCCTGCCTGGATCATGATGCCTCCCTCCTAGACCCTGAACACTTGTTCGGTGCCTGTTCCCTGTGTCTCTCGCTGTTACACAGCATTAAATGACTTACACAAGTACTACGCTTAACATTTGCCTGATAAAATTAAAGGAAGAGATCTGCTGGATGAAAAAATCTGAAAAAAGTTAACAGATGAAAGAATATAGCTGCCTGTGTAAACGCGTCTTTAAGATGCCTACCCAGTCTGTCCAGATGCTTCATGCATTGGTGTGTTGGTATTTCATTGTCAATAGAAACAACAGGTGTTTAATACGGTTCAAGTCAAGAGACTGAGATGACCAGTGAAAATCTAGATAAAGGTCATGATTCCATTGAAGTTATCAAGGGTGCCAGGACCCATGGAAGGAAATGGTCCGTAACACCAGAGCCACCTCTTCCTACACCTCTTCCTATACCTCTTCCTACACCTCTTCTTATACCTCTTCCTACACCTCTTCCTACACCTCTTCCTACACCTCTTCCTACACCTCTTCCTACACCTCTTCCTATACCTCTTCCTACACCTCTTCCTACACCTCTTCCTATACCTCTTCCTACACCTCTTCCTACACCTCTTCCTACACCTCTTCTTATACCTCTTCCTCTTCCTATACTTTCTTACTCATTAGGCCTTGGAAAAACAACTCAACAGGAAACTACTGTTGTTGTCATGTGTTCATGTAGGCCTATATTTCAACATGTATATTTGAGGCTTTTACAATGTAAAGACTATACGCAAGTGGTTTTCAAACCTATCCTTGGGGAACCCCAGCCTGTCCGGGTATTTGAATTAGTCCTGAACTAGCACACCTGATTCAACTAGTCTTCTAATCCTCAAGCCCTTGATTAGTGAATCTGCTGTGCTCCTTCAGGGTTACAGCTAGGATGTAGAATGCCCAGGGTTCCACGAGGAGAGGTCTGAAAACCAATGCTCTAGGCTAAATATACATCCCCGTTTCCAGGTGGGACGCTGTGTAAAATGTAAAGAAAAAGTGAATGCAATGATGTGCAAATCATTTAAACCCTACATTCAATAGAAAATAGTACAAACACAACATATCAAATGTTGAAACTGAGAAATGTTAATGTTTCCTGAAAAATATATGCCCACTTTGAATTTGATGCCAGCAACACATTTCAAAAAGCAAGTTAATACTCTACCATGAAGAAAGAACAAAGAAGAAACCATATGTAAACAAGATCCAGAAACGCTGTCGCCTTTTCTAGGCCCAAGCACATTTAAGATGGACTGAGGCGAAGAGGAAAACTGTCCTGTGGTCTGATGAATCAAAATTTTAAATTGTTTTGGGGAATCATGGACGCCACAGAACAGGGGACATCCGGCTTCTTGTCAGCACACAGTTCAAAAGCCAGCTACCATGATGGTATGGGGGTGCATTAGTGCACATGGAATGGGTGACTTGCTGTCATCTGTGAAGGCACCATTAATGCTGAAAATTATATGCAGGTTTTGGAGCAACATATGCTGCCATGCAGATGACATCTTTTTCTGGGAAGGCCTTGCTTATTTCAGCAAGACAATGCCAGACCAAATTCTGCACATATTACAAAAGCATGGCTCTGTAGTAAAAGAGTCTGGGTGCTAAACTGGCCTGCCTGCAATCCAGACCTGTCACCCATTGAAAACATTTGGTGCATTATGAAACGAAAAATATGACAAAGGAGAACTGTTAAGCAGCGGAAATCCCATTTCAAGCAACAATGGGAATACATTTCACTTTCAAATCTATAGCAATTGGTCTCTTCAGTTCCCAAATGCTTACAGAGCATTGTTAAAAGAAGAGGTGATGCAACACAGTGGTAAACATGCCCCTGTCCCAACGTTTTTTGAAACGTGTTGCTGGCATCAAATTCAAAATGTGTATGTATTTTTCCAAAAACAATAACATTTCTCAGTTTCAACATTAGATATGTTGTCTTTGACCTATTTTCAATTAAATATAGCAGGGGTGTCCAAACAGTTCCACGGAGGGCCGAGTGTCTGCGGGTTTTTGGTTTTTCCTATAAATTGGCTCCCAGTTCACACCTAAACAACCAGGTGGGGGTAGAAACTAACCAATTGGTAACTTAATTAGTCAATCAAGTACAAGGTGAGAGCGAAAACCTGCAGACACTCAGCCCTCTGTGGAACTGTTTGGACAACCCTGGAATATAGGGATAAATTATTTGCACATTATTGCATTCTGTTTTTCAGTTTTCTTTTTATGCAGCGTCCCAACTTTTTGGGAAACAATGTGTAGAAAACATGTGCAGAATATCAGGAAATCATCTTTAACATTGTATCCAATGCAAAGATTGACACACTAATAATAGATAAAAGTCCATTATAGGCATTAATTAGTCCCTTCTATTCATTATCTTTTTATGAATTATATCCCATCTAATACGCCAAATCCAGGTGTATACAGTTGTGCTCATAAATTTGTATACCCTGGCAGAAATTGTGAAATTTTGGAATTGATTTGGAAAATATGACTGATTAGGTAAAAAACTCTTTTATTTAAGGATAGTGATCATATGAAGCCATTTATTATCACATAGTCTGGCTCCTTTTTAAATCATAATGAGTACAGAAATCACCCAAATGGCCCTGTTCAAAAGTTTACATACCCTTGAATGTTTGGCCTTGTTACAGATACCCAAGGTGACACACACAGGTGAAAATGGTGACCCACACCTGTGGCTTTTTAAATTGCAATTAGTGTCTGTGTATAAATAGTCAGTGAGTTTGTTAGCTCTTATGTGGATGCACTGAGCAGGCTAGATACTGAGCCATGGGGAGCAGAAAAGTACTGTCAAAAGACCTGCGTAACAAGGTAATGGAACTTCATGAAAAGGAACATCATTAAATGGAAAAGGATATAAAAAGATATCCAAAGCCGTGCTAATGCCAGTCAGTACTGTTCAATCACTTAATATGAAGTGGAAAATTCAGGGATCTGTTGATATCAAGTCGATTTCAGCCAAAATTGCCAGAAGAATTGGTCGGGATACAAAGAAAAACCCACAGGTAACCTCAAGAGAAATACAGGCTCTGGAAAAAGACGGTGTGGTTGTTTCAAGGAGCACAATACGACAATACTTGAACAAAAATGAGCTGCATGTTTCAGTTGCCAGAAAGCAGCATTTACTGCGCCAATGCCACAAAAAAGCCTGTTTACAATATGCCCGACAACACCTTGACACACCTCACAGCCTCTGGCACACTGTAATTTGGAGTGACAAGACCAAAATAGAGCTTTATGGTCACAACCATTAGCGCCATGTTTGGAGAGGGGTCAACAAGACCTATAGTGAACAGAATACCATGCCCACTGTGAAGCATGGTGGGAAGCAGAAGCAAACGCAGGATAAACTAAGGAGGTTTAATATAATAGAAACAAAACAAGCACCTTGTGCTGGAAAAGTACAAAACTGAAAGAACCACAATGGCAAAAAACCCAACAGACCGGTACAAACATTAAACAATGATCCACCAGAAATACTGGGGCAGGAGGAACTTAAATACACAGATTAACAAGGAGAACAGAAACAGGTGGGGGCTAAACACAGGTGAAAGGAATAAACTGATTAACTGAAACGAGAACAGGAAAGACCAAACAAGGACATGACAACCCAAGGACACACAGAAAACACGAAGCGGAACGGTCTCATCCGGCCGGGACCGTTACCCTCACTTTTGTTTTGGGGGTGTGTGAGCCCTAAAGGCAAGGGGAATCTTGTGAAAACGGATGGCAAGATGAATGCAGCATGTTATCAGAAAATACTGGCAGACAATTTGCATTCTTCTGCATGAAAGCTGCGCATGGGACGCTCTTGGACTTTCCAGGACGACAATGACCCTTAGCACAAGGCCAAGTTGACCCTCCAGTGGTTACAGCGGAAAAATGTGAAGGTTCTGGAGTGGCCATCACAGTCTCCTGACCTTAAAATCATCGAGCCACTCTGGGGAGATCTCAAACATGCGAGACGACCAAGGACTTTGCATGACCTGGAGGCATTTTGCCAAGACGAATGGGCAGCTACAGTATACCACCTGCAAGACTTCGGGGCCTCATAGACAACTATTATAAAAGACGGCACGCTGTCATTGATGCTAAAGGGGACAATACACAGTATTAACAACTAAGTGTATGCAGACTTTTGAACAGGGGTCAGTTTTTTTCTTTGTTGCCATGTTTTGTTTTATGATTGTGCCATTCTGTTATGACCTACAGTTGAATTTGAATCCCATAAGAAATAACAGACGTGTTTTGCCTGCTCACTCATGTTTTCTTTACAAATGGTACATATATTATCAATTCTCCGAGGGTATGCAAACTTTTGAGCACAACTGTACATGCTGACAGACTGTCCCCTGGAGCCTGCACTGAACCTGCACTGTGGTCAGAGACCATATAAATATAGAACGTTTTTGCTGGAATTCATCACGGGCGCCAATAATAAGGATCAGCCTGTAACCCATAGTTTTCTTATCAGAATCATTTTAATTAATCAAGGCCGATGGTTTCATATCACTTGTGATGGATTTAGATTTACTTCACTTGATTGGTCTAGCCCTAACCCAGAATAAGGAAGAGAAAAAAGTTAACATACCAGGAATGTTTGAAATAGCTCTTTTATTATCGTCACTTTTAAATTAGGCTGTTGTGACATGTTAGCAGATTTTTTTCAGAGTGACTTACCGGAACGACATTCTCTATATATATATATATATATATATATATATATATATATATGTATATATAAATATATGTATGTGGTATGTCGTTGTTCCATATATATATATATATATATATATTTATATGGAACAACCACATACCACATACATATATTTGCAGAACTGCAAAAAAACAATCAGAATTAATTATTTTTATTGGAATTCCCATAAAGCAAAAAGGTGCAAAATCCCATATAAGCATGTAGGATTATTTTATAATAATTTGAGATAGATAGCACACATTTTAAAATCTTGTATATTGGATTTTACTTTTTACATCAGGTATATAGTCACACAATATATATTCACACAAATACATATAAATACATTTATACATACATATACACATACATACACCGATCAGCCATAACATTATGACCACCTGCCTAACATTGTGTAGGTCCCCCATCAAAGGCCGCCAAATCAGCCCTGACCTGTCAAGGCATGGACTCCACTAGACCTCTGAAGGTGTGCTGTTGTATCTGGCACCAAAACGTTAGCAGCAGATCCTTTCAGTCCTGTAAGTTGCGAGGTGGGCCTCCATGGATCGGACTTGTTTGTCCAGCACATCCCACAGATGCTCGATTGGATTGAGATCTGGGGAATTTGGGGGCCAAGTCAACACCTTGAACGCTTTGTGCTCCTCAAACCATTCCTGAACCATTTTTGCTTTGTGGCAGGTCGCATTATCCTTCTGAAAGAGGCCAATGCCATCAGGGAATACCATTGCCATGAAAGGGTGCACATGGTCTGCAACAATGCTCAGATAGGTGGCATGTGTCAAAGTACCATCCACATGAATGGCAGGACCCAAGGTTTCCCAGCAGAACATTGCCCAAAGCATCACACTGCCTCTGCCGGCTTACTTAGCACCATAAGCAACAAACTGCAATGCACTGTGTGTTCTGACACCTTTCTATCAGTACCAGCATTAACTTTTTCAGCAGTTTGAGCTACAGTCGCTCGCCTGTTGGATCGGAACACACGGGCCTGCATCAGTGAGCCTTGGCCGCCCATGACCTTGTCACCGGTTCACTACTTTTCCTTCCTTGGACAACTTTTGATAGGTACTGACCACTGCAGACCAGGAAAATCCCACAAGGGCTGCAGTTTTGGAGATGCTCTGACCCAGTCGTCTAGCCATCACAATTTGGCCCATGTCAAAGTCACTCAGATCCTTACGCTTGCCCATTTTTCCTGCTTCTAAAACATCAGCTTTGACGAGATTATCAGTATTATTCACTTCACCTGTCAGTGGTCATAACGTTATGGCTGATCGGTGTACATACATTACTCATGGCAATGGATTGGCAATTGCTTGTAACAATTTGTTGTCTGTTATTAATGTGAACGAAACAGTGGTGGGGGGTGGGGGGTGATGATTATGTCTTTATGTCCTTTGATGTTCCAGTGGCTGTTGGTGGTGTCCTGACCGAGGTGCTGGGTGTCGAGTGTGATGTAGTCCTCTGGATGATCCTTGCATTGATGCACTGATCCTTGATGATGAGGAGGTTGTCCTGTTTGTGAAAGACCTTGATGTTTCTCGTGTCCCATTTGATCTGCTTTGTGGCGTTGATGACCCTCCAGGCATTCCTCTCCCCCGGGGTGATCGGAGTTCCTCTGGCGGTCCTGAAGAGGATGCCCTGGAGGGTCATGGCACCCGTGCCGGATACCCTGGTGAGGAAAGCAAAGATCATAATCCAGATGTCCTGTGCCACCTTGCACCGGCAAAGAATGTGTTCTTCTGTCTCTTTCTCTCTACAGCCGTGTGGGCATTGGTCTGTCCTGGCTACACCCCTGGTGTATGTAAAGTTTCTGTTGGGGAGGCAGTGTATGGCAGCGGTTCACGCTATGTCTGTGTGTTTATTGAAGAGCAGGTGACACTACACTGTTCCAAACATTTTTACATTGGTCTATAGGTGCTAATGTACATTGAATGTGCTTAGAAAATTATCAGAGCATTCAGTGTTCATGTGATCAATCAAAGATATAGGCAGATAATATTGAATGTCAACACCATTTTCAGATCAATAATTAAGCAAGTTTCATCTACCACGATGAACAGAAGCTTGTTATTTGGCTACAACGATTCGTAGGGGCAGTTACATGTCCTCCTGGCTATAGCTGCGATTGGACCTGAATCATCACCGACTCCTCCCCCTTTTCACACTTGACGCTGCCTTGTTGCTAATGCTGTCACTGTAAACTGCTATCACGCTTATAATTTATAACATCTATTTCCTTTTATAAGTTTGTGCTCTTCTTTCCTCTTCTGGGTGGCAGGCATACATACGTTCTCTTTTTAATGTTTTGGTATTTCAGCTAGATATTTTCCACAGCTCAGATCTTTAGCAAACAAGACGGTAAAATCTGAAGTTGCACCCCTATGGTCACAGTTTGTTCGATCCTAACAATGCATTATGGAATCATGAAACAGATGCAGGTGTTTATGACAAACGTTTTTCACTGACAACATGAGTATTCGGTTAACTAAATAGTACATAGCAGATCAACAACAACAAAATGCATAATATATTTTTATCCTGCTTGGGATCATTTTTATAATGATAAGATAAACGTTCTTGTGTGCCTGTCTGATTAAATATGGTATTTAATCGCAGATCACAAGTAGGGGTCATTAACGTTGGTTAAGGAATGTGGGAGTTCCTGAATATAGCCTACCGTAATGCCCATAGACTTGAAAAGTGGAACCGCCCATATTTTGCCATCTTGGTTCCATGGGTCACATGACCCATTAATTTTTACCAAAGACTTGACCCATTCATTTTTACTTCAAAAAAGGACTGGTTATGGACGTGTGCAATGATCAACCACATAGCTATCAAGTGTACGATCACATTCAAAGCTCAGAAATCACTATGCAAAATGTTCATATATTGGAAAAAAGTAAAGGGTACAAGACTGTGTACCTTTCGGAGAGTGAGGTCCTGTCCCAATATCCGCACTACACCCTAAGGTCTCCCGCGAAGTGCACACTTGTTGAAAGTGCACTTAGCGGCACAAGTGCGCAAGGGAAGCTGTTAAGAGCAGAATTGGGACAGTTCTGTACAGGTCACTTCCGTTGGGCTCTGGAGACCAAAACATGGCGCTGGCCGTAGTTGCGGTGTTCGCAGTACTCCTGCTAAAACGTATCAGAACTCAGTACCAGTATATTGCTAGAAAAATATCTCTTACACTTACACAAATACACTTTACACAAATACATTTCTTCTCCATTGCTCGTCGCCACGGTCGCCACTCTTCCCGGTTGTGCAATCTGCGCCAAAACAACCGTTTTGCTTCACCATTGGTTAGCTGTTCGAAACGTCACGACACCACAGGGATTCTGGGTAATAGCCTATAGCAAAGTCAGGTCTGATGCACACTTGCGGAAGGGGTGCATTAACTGTGCAAGAGGGCGCTGATGATCACCCCTGGAGAACAACAATACAGAATTGGGACAAAAAAGGAAAGTTTTGAGTGAGGAACAGAAGCGTTCAATTTGCAGTGGTCTCTTAATTTTAACCCTTCAGTTCCTCACTCAAAACCTTCCTTTTCGACTTTTTTAGAAAGGAAAGAAAAAGGTGCAGTGGTCTCTTAATTTTTTCTGGAGCTGTATATCTGGCGTGCAAACACTGACGTCAGGAAGATACTAGCTAGCATAACTTTGTTTGGTAACTAGCAGTGGTGAATTTGAGGCGGATTCTGCTGAAACAGAATCCAGCACCTCAGATTTTCCTCACTTTGTTCCGGTGTTGTGCCGAAAACATCTCCCCTGCTGCCCCCCCCCCCAACTTCGCGTGAACGCGCACTCTCTCGATTCTCATTGCAGCGACGTGCTTGCTTGTTGAGAGGTCTGCTCTTCACTCCGTTAATAACAGTTTAGCCTACATTTCATTTCACTGATCTTCGTAGCAAAAAGCTTTAATTTAATCGTGTAATCACTGAAACACTGATATTTAATCAGTGTTTCCCAATCCTGGTGCACATTTTTGTTTTTGCCCAAGCACTCGCACACTTGATCCAAATGAAAGACTTGATGATAGATTGATTATGTCAATCAAGTGATTAAGTGGTAGGGTAACATTTGAAACAGGTGTGGGAGTGCTTGGGCGAAAAAAAAAACATGCACCCCTTTGGGTCCCGAGGACCAGGATTGAGAAACACTGGTGTACATCAAGGCAACAATCGATGACCACGTTAGGCTGCGTTTCATTAGACTTTTTAAGGCAGGTTGATCGCGTGGGAAGGCACTGTCTGCAGTTTTCGATTTGGCTATTTGTTTCAAGTGTATTATACTATACACTGGTTTGCTATAAACAAATCGTTGGCAAAATCGGTCATCAGGCAGGAGAATGGCCTTGCCGAAATTACCCCCCCCCAAAAACACTTGCTTCAAATTGTGACTACAGTCAAATACTTTTTGTGGCACTACTGACACCAGCACCATTGGCAGCCCGCAAAGAGAGCTAACATACAGCCACCAGATGGAGGGATTGTCATTTTATTTCAGTGTTATTTATCCTGGTAAGTTAACTGAAATTAAGGGAGTTTAATAAACATAATCGTCTAATGATATTATATACATCAAGAAACATTCAGATAGATTTGTTGATCACCAGACACACTTATCCGTTAGCAGCTTGGTTGGTTTCGTTTTGAAGGAGTGTAATGAAAAAGTGTTAAGTTTATGAGTGTTTTGCAATTCTTTCCAGTCAATGGCATAGGAGAACTAAAATAAATGATGGTCAGAGGAAGTATGGGTTTTTGGAGAGCACGGGGGGAAATATCTACATTATTCTCTCTCCATTTGTTAGTGATGGACTTCTGTGCTCTGGGGGATATTCAACGCCTTGGGAATGTTCCTATATCCTTCCACTGATTGGTGTTTTCAAAGAACCTTATTCTGGATTTACTTTGAATGTTCCTTCATCTTCATGATTTAGTTTTTGTTAGGAATTGTACAAACCAACCGTGGGACCTCCTCGAGACAGGTGCATTTCATCTGAAACCATGTGAAACTCCTTAATAGCACGCGGGTGGACTCAGTTCAACTAATTACAAGACATCTGAAGACAATTTGTTGCACCACAGAACTAATATTATTGGAATAAGAATGAGCTGAGGTAGAGAGGGGACTTGCTTAAAAGGGCCTTGTAACTAAATTGGTACCAATGAATGTCAAAAATGTAGCAATGCCCTGTTATTAACCAGAGTGTAAATGTCACAGTGATAAGTGAAGTGCTGCTGACAAGCGGATGAGTGTTGAATAGAGCAGTGGTGACAAAGTGGATGAGTGTTGAATTGAGCACTAGTGACAAAGCGGATGAGCGTTGAATTGAGCACTCATGACAAAGCGGATGAGTGTTGAATAGAGCACTGGTGACAAAGGGGATGAGTGTTAAATAAAGCACAGGTGACAAAGGGGATGAGTGTTGAATTGAGCACTATTGACAAAGCGGATGCGTGTTGAATAAAGCACTGGTGACAAAGTGGATGAGTGTTGAATAGAGCACTGGTGACAAAGTGGATGAGTGTTGAATAAAGCATTGGTGACAAAGCAGCAGAATGTTGAATAGAGCACTCATGACAAAGCGGATGAGTGCTGAATAGAGCACTAGTGCCAAAGTGGATTAGTATTGAATAGAGCACTAGTGACAAAGCGGATGAGTGTTAAATAGAGCACTGGTGACAATGTGGATGAGTGTTGAATTGAGCACTGGTGACAAAGCGGATGAGTGTTGAATAGAGCACTGGTGACAAAGCGGATGAGTGTTGAATAGAGCACTGGTGACAAAGCAGATGAGTGTTGAATAGAGCACTGGTGACAAAGTGCATGAGTGTTGAATAGAGCACTGGTGACAAAGTGCATGAGTGTTGAAAATAGCACTGGTGGCAAACAGCACTCGTGACACTTACCAAAACTCCTCAGTCACTGAGCATGTTTATTATAGACTTTAAGGAAGGAGTTTTTAAACTAGGACCAGTTCCTCATCACATGGGATCGTGTTGATTCTATGCCAGTCTGCAGATGACAGGTTGTGTATGAAGGTCTGCTCATTAAAGTGTTTTCACAGGTGTTTGACAATAATATGTTGTTTAACAGCTCTTTATGCCTGCAAGAACAATTTTTTTTCAGTTGTTATTTAGCTGACGCCCTCATCCAGAACAATTTACACACGCTGATGATTGCATACTTCTTGGTACCTATTGTACATGATTATTTGTTTTTCTTACAGGAAAGAGGCGGAGGAGAATAATGAGCCAATTGAAGATTGATGGGAATGATTAGGTGGGATTGGTGACATAATGTCAAGATAAGAAATGTAGCCAGGACTACAGGATTAACATTCAATCACACAGTGAGACGGCTTCGCTGACACAAATTGAGGCTAGTCCTAGGCTAAACATTATTGTCCAGGACCAGGCTTAATCTGTGTCCGCAAAACTCCTCTACTCTACTGTAAGTGCTGTTCGATCTTTAGTTACCAAAGAGTCTTCCACAAATTTAAATTGGCAAAAGAATTCCTCTTCCTCTCCACTGTCGCTCTGGATAAAAGTGTCAGCTAAATGACAAAAAGGTGAAGAAAAGAGAATAATTCGATATATCTCAGACTAACTACCTAACTAATCTGGTCATAGAAGAACACCTGAAATGTGTGCTGGACCTGAACTTGGATCGATTCTCCACCCATCGTGCACCTTCCGATAACTAATAAATTCCTACATACCAACATGATAAACACTGATCTTTATGAGGCATGGAGGAGCACATGGTAAAGGACAGAAAACCAAGAAGAGGTAAGAGGAGGCAGTGGGGAGGTGTACGGGCAGATGGAGGGAGAGATGAGAAGAGGTAAGGAGGCAGTGGGGGAGGTGTACAGATGGAGGGAGAGATGAGGCTGCACAGAGGGAGGAAGGGAGGGAAACAGGGATACGAGGCAATGAGGGATTGACAGAGGGAGGAAGGGAGGGAACCAGAGGGATACGAAGGGGCGAGGGATGAACAGAGGGAGGAAGGGAGGGAACCAGAGGGATACGAGGGGGCGAGGCATGGACAGAGGGAGGAAGGGAGCTGGATGGAGAGAGCAGAGAGAAATGCATTGTGGGAAGGAGGTAGTGAGAGAGGGAGCGAAGGTTAGAATTTGAGGCGTGTAGTGTAGAACAGAAGGTAATGTTTCAAAGTGCTGTGCTGTTCCTCATAGCAACCGTTCCTGAAGTTGTTAACGCTTGTTATACTGTACCAGACTAGAACAGCTATTATACCATTAGGTACTTTTTAGAGGAAGTACCTACAGTATCAGATAATGATGTAGTCCATTACTGACTATGATGTGGTAACAGGATATGTTGAAATGTTAGTCTTCACCCACAATTGTCCTCTGGCTGTCAGGTTGACATTGTAAGTGTGCAGGAGTAAGACTTTGTCAAGCATTGAACAGACAACTGACTGTTCAATTGTTTCATCAATCTCTTTATTGAAATGAATACAAATGCCTTTGTCAATCAGTGGGTTTCTTGCTCTTAACAACTGAGCTACACCATAGTTTTCTCCCAGGAAATATTTTGCTTTAGTTTAATTACATTTGTTTTGATTAGATTCTTTACCTATCGGAATTCAATTTTACATATTTTATCATTTGTAAGCCCTTTTTGATTTTTTAAGAATTAACTGTTTTTGTTTTTAACAATTATAAATTAGGTGGGGATGTTTTGTAAATAATGTATGTGTATGTACAGTTTGTATATATTATATATACTTCTGTTTATCAGTTGTAATTGTAATTGTACAGTACCAGTCATTTTGTATGAATAGAAGACCTTCGTTGTGGGCTGGTTCACGTTTCCACGCTTGAGTAATGGGTATTCAGACACAACCGTGGGCTCCTGGGGGAGTAATCACCTGTCTACATGTCCCCTATAAAACAGGAGCCCCTTCTCAGTTTGTGGAGGAACCACCTAAACATCACATCAAACCTAAACATCACAGGCCTCCATGCCACAAGGGGACGACGGATGCTAGCTGAGCCAGCTGTCTGATTCCGGATGAACTTACACTGGGGGTTCTAGTCAGAGATGGCGTGGTGTCCGACACTCCGTCTTCTTCACAGCCAGAGCTTCCAGTTACTGTAGACTGCGGTGTTAATTCGCCACAGTATAGTGGCAGGCTGTGGTTTCTCTTTTCACGTGGATTTGTGTCAATCCATCAATTTCCCGGCATAATTTTTAAGACAAAGGCATTTTTGGTCTGCATATCAAGAAAAGGGGAAAAAATGAAAATGCTACTTCAGTTGCTGGATTCGTTTATTAGCGTGTCCCCGGTCCCCCCAACCGTTCACAGTGGTTAAACACTCGGCCTACATTAACTATTAAGGAATTATTTAGTTTTTATGATACTGATTCATTGTTGTCAATTATTATAAATCCTGCACATTTTTTATTTAAAATAATACATACATGTTGACAGTCTTTTAAATATAAAACAAATAATTTTGGTTCAAGATATGTTCTAGAATGTATACGTTCTATCTTGTTAAGTTCTGGAATGTATACGTTCTATCTAGCTCTTTTACAAAAATTCAGATAGAAGTAAATGAAAAAGGTTCTGATAGAACATAGTACAAAGGTGTGTGCGTGTCTATATTCATATAAATAGGAATAACAACATGAAATATGTGGGTCCACGTAAAACAGAGTACATAACAGTTATAGGCAAGTCAAAATTGCCTTTATTAAATAAAATTCACATTTAAGTCGTTTAGCAGATGCTCTTATCTGCAGCAAAAACGTAAGTGCAGACATTTTCATACTGGCCCTCCGGGTACTTGAACCATGCTAAACTTCACCGGACTGAGAAAATGTAAATAAATAAGAGTAGGCTAATATAATGTAAAGAAACAACGAAACAAAAAATATTATCAAAACACTTCATACTGTACATACATATTGTTTCTTAGGTTAAATTGAACATTAGAAAGGCGACCGAAAGCATATTTCAGTCATTATTACGCAATTTGTGTCAGGGTCAGTTCTTCTTGTTCCACTTTGCTTGTATTTCCTTGCCAATTCTAGAATTTGGATTCAGGCAAATCGTCTTTAATTTTGCTGTCTTCACTTGTACCCTGTAAAGGAAAAATGGAAAAAAGTTTCTACATGGCCGAAATGTCTTCGTTATATATGCACGATTGTGGACCCAAATAGGTTCAAGGTTCACGCAGCCTATTAATAGCATAAATGAGGTAGCATAGCCTATTAATAGCATAAATGAGGTAGCATGGTAGCATAGACGTAAAGTGTTTTATATCAATGGCTGGAAGCCCCCACTGAAGATATTCTAAACGTCACTGTAATGTTTTCGTATTGTCCGCCATTCCACACTGGAACTGTAGCCTATTGATTCCAATTCGACAGCACACTTGGAAGAACGTGAATACAACACAGTAAGCAAACATTATTTTTCCATGAATCGTGTCCAGATGGCCAGAGAGCGATAGCCTAAAGCCTTGACAAAGCTACGTATTTGTAGCGTGTATATTAATAAAAACTTTTCACGCGAACTCACTTTTGAAAATAGCAATTTATTTATAACACTGAAATGTATGAAAATCATTTTTTTGGCTGAAAAATGATTCCTACTATGAATCCATTGGTAACTAGCTTTTCCCTGAAACGTAAACCAAGAATTAAAAGACATAAAGTAACAGATCAAAAAGCTTTTCTATACTTTCAGTTTACATTCCAAGGAAATAGAATCCGGTCATAGTGACGCCGGTCATCCTATAGACCCATGACTGCAGCACCCCGGCCATCCCTACTTCCCACCGCTATGCGAGGGGTTATGGAATATGCCCAAATACCTTGGCAAAGAGTTGTTCTGAGCACGACGCATCGCTGAGTGCCTGGGCACAGCGTTTAACCGTGGTATATTGGAAATATATCAAAAACCCTCGAGATGCCTTATTGCTCTTATAACCTGGTTACCAACTGAATTTGAGCAGTTAAAAATTATGTGATGTCATACCCGAGGTATACGTCTAACTTACATGGATTCAAACCACCCGGTTAATAAGGTGTGATAGGGTAGCCTATACCAGCTATACTTGCCTTTCGGCCAATTAGCATTCTGGGCACGAATCACCCAGTTAATATTGCCGTTGATATTACAGGCAAGCCATGCATATACTTTTCGATATGAAAAATGTAAATTCAAATACTTACACTATTTCTACGCGGTCACACGTCGGACTCCTCTGATGAACCGTTTCCTGGATGATGAGCCAACGGTTCACACGGTTCAATGTTCCTCGTGTACAGAGGCAGCGCTGTCGGCCGTGCATGAGGTAAGCTGAGAAAAAAAGGATTAAAATGGGTAAGAATTACATTTTATGGAAACGGACACACATTCAGTTGCGGTACATTGCCGTTTTTTGTGTTGCTGAGTAAGCACACCCTCTCAAAAGTGACACTTTATCCTTCCTTTTAGCATCCTTAAGGATGTTAAAAGTACAAATATTTAGCTTATGTATACACTTTGCAGACTGATATATTCTTTATCAATTACATTAAGATATGACATATTATTGGGTATTGAATTAGGTTGAGTAGTGTGTAAAAGGGACACCCTATGAGTGTTGGGACATTTTGCTAATTATCCCATCTTCACAATCCCCCCCCCCATATAACAATAAATTATAATATCACAAAGCCATATAATAGCATATTCTTGTCTCACCGTCAGTTGAAATCATCAGTGTGACAAAAGCCACGACCACAATCAATCCTCTCATTCTGAAAAGCTGTAAAATAGAGCCTGGAGGAGCAGGTCTGGAAGACTACTGGACACTGGGAATTAGCTTTCTCCCAAGAAGACCACTGGTCACTTTATAGTGAGGGAAAATAAAAATCCCCATAGTGTTGGCCTAGGGAAATTCCTGTGAAACCAGTTAACTAGCTGTGTGTAACATCCAATGATGAAATAGTGAAAGTAGAACAAACCGTTTCTTTATAATAAAATATCAATAGTGGGTGCTGATATTTGCCCTTGTTCAAACGGACTTTGAGTAATATGGAAATGTGACTTCATGTTCCAAGTCAGGGGATTCCATTAGTGGGGGTCACAGCGAAGGTCAGCCAAAATTGGTGAATTCACATCCTTGTCTGCTCCCTGACAGTTAATTCTGAAATGTTACTGTCGGCCTTTCCGCATCCGTCCATCTGTCATCAGTGTGTTCACAAGTCTGTCCGTATGGAATGCACAACATCTTTGACATCACTATCTCGA
>JACXGI010014475.1:0-18979 GCA_016801175.1 Esox masquinongy | reverse complement strand
ACTTGCCAGTTTTGGACTTTGCTAGCACCAACCCCAGATTTGCGGCTACGTCGGTGGCTCTGCCCCCCGGTAAACAGTGTACAATCGCCGGCTGATTCTTTAGTCTAATACTGCGGGTAATGGAATCGCCGATAACTAACGTTTTCAGTTTTTCCGGGCCACCGGTAGAAAATGCCTGCCGACCATTCCCCTCCGAAGATGGCTCGGGCCTTGACTCCGACTCCAGTGGGGAAAACCTGTTGAAAATCTCAGTCGGCTCTAGCAGCGACCCAGGTTTAACTGGTCGACGGCATTTCTTCCCAGTGACCAAGAGAAAGTCCTTGCCCGGCTGCAGGAGCTGTGCCGGGGGGCTGTGCCCCCATCTTCTGACCCCATCGTTATCGTACAACAAGCAAAAGGTGAATTCATCAATATGCTCTGCGCTGGGGAAGACTGATAAACATCCATTCAGTTATATTTACCATACAATTATGGTACACTTCTTATATTCTGAAAATTTCAAGCAATTAGCTAGTTACATTGTTTGGTGCTTAAGGTGTTATACTGCTCTGATAGTGTCAGACATTTGAAGTATGCATATTTATCTGATGCAGAATATTGTATTATAATACCATTTGAGGTAAATGTCTTGAAAACTATTGCAATGTAACATGCAAGTTCATTCAGTTTGGCCAAACAGTGGCGGCATAATAGCCATAACACTATCTGTTGTTCTTTGTCACTCAGTGAGGTTACATTTGGTGCACATGATCAGGGTTGTTTTTACTTTGTGTGAATGATGTTTCAAGTTGGCCACATGGGGGCACTATAGGAAAGGATAAAACATAGATGTCGTATTGCTTGCAACTATGGATAAAAGTTGAAAAGAATTTGCAATCTGGCTAGTGGTAGCTTCAATGCTGAATGCTAAATACTGCTTGCAGCTTTAATTATTATTATTATTCCGTCAAAAAAGGGTGTTTTTTGCAATTTCCCGTGAGATTAAATGGCTTAAAAGTGCCCACATTTTTATGGTAATAAAGGGCCAAGGGCCGCATCTTTTGGTGCAGTGGCATGCATGTCGGCCTCATGGTGGCGCTGTCACAAGCCTCCAAAGTTGCACTTTTTGCAAGTTCACCGCGCCCACCCCTTGTGACCTAGAGTCTTGAAAATTGGTACATAGGTGTATCTCCTCATGATGAACATTTTTGCTATTGGGACCCATAAAGTCCGCCATGATGGATATATTGAAAAACACTAAAAAATTTACTCCTCTGGCACCAAATATCCGATTTTCACATACTTTGATATTTGGCATCTAGGGACCATGGTCTTCAAAAGTTATATTAGCCAGACCATTATGTCAAAAGACATGGATGCTATTGACCAATGAACATGTGAGGGGGCGTGGTTTTGCACATATATAGACACATCGCCTACAAGGATAATGGTATAATAATTCTACTTGGTATGTATGTTGACAAGGACCATACGGAAAAATTGCCTGCAAGGATTTTTTTATCAACCATACGGTGGTGCTATTGAGGTTTTTCACATTAGCAAGGTCACCATACTCACTCTGTTTGAGATACAGCCATGAAAAGAGGTCGACATGTCTACCTCCTCACAAGGAACATATTTGCCATTGGGACTCATTAACTTCGCTTTAATGGTTTGGCGGCCATTTTGAATTGGTGAAAAACACAAAAAAATTAACTTCTATGGCAACAAATGTCCGATCTTCACGCACTTTGATATTTGGCATCGGACAATGGTCTTCAAAAGTTATATCAATCAGGCCAGTATGTTGAAAAACATGGCCGCCATTGACAGATGAACATGTGCAGGGGCGTGGTTTTGCACATATATAGACCCATCTCCGATAAGGGTAATGGGATAATAATTCTACTTGGTGCATATGTTAACAAAGATGATACGACAACAGGTATATCAGTCCATCTCCTCCAAAGGAACATTTTTGCAATTGGGACCCATTAAGTCAGGCGTAATGTTTTTTTTCAGCAATTTTGAATTTGTAAAAAATGCCTCAAACGCTAGATCTATAGCATCAACTGACAGATTTAACCTTTTCACATGTACATTTTAAAATATCACTGAAGGCCCCTCAGTGTGATTTCTTAATGCATATTATTTCAGTATGCACTGACAATTCCAGAATTGTATATTATGACAATAAAAACAGCCACCACAGCAGCCCATAAACACCATGTTGCAGTATTCTGATTTGAACTGGTTAAAGTTATATTTTGAAACTATTTAGGGCAGTAGTACTGTTAAAGATTATACTGAATATTTATTGAGCAACCTTCTAAGATTTGTTATTTTCCTGATGATCACTCCACTTGTATCAATAAAACACATGCTAACCAGCAGACAATGGTTTGTGTGTTAATAATGCCTTTATTTACATGATTATTCACTATTTCACTAAAGATGGTGAAAAATAATGAATTCCGATTCTTGCCTATTTAGTAATGGAAAAATACAATCAGTGTAAAACACCTTTATGAAGATTATGTTGAGCTTGATTGGCTAATTACTGTTTACGTGCGCAGCCATTTTTGTTTTCATTCCACTGAATTCTGGGACCAAATGTCTCTGCGATCAAAGATGGATGAACAAGACGATTCACCAATCTGACCGGAAGTTCAAATCTTGATTACCTTCCTGTCTCTGAGTCACTCATCTTGTCACCTGTATCTGACTTTGTTTGATAAACAGACCAGACAGACCAGACATCATGTAATGTTAAGTTGATCAGTCTTTTTTTATTTACCGGAAGGCAAGTAAGGTAAGTAAAATGCTCTAGTCTGTCATTTGCAACATCAATAAAAACATCAATAGAAATGGTAATTAATGACACGCTAGTTAACATTTTATGTCACTAATAATTACAAAACATTGGTGACTTGATCAAGTTATTATTAGGTATACAAGAAGAAATTCTTCGAAAGTGCTGCTGACCAGAGGGCTTTTTTGCTGGCCTAATGATGTCAGAATCAGAAAAATATTTTTTTATAATTTAATATATATATTTTCAGTAACGCTAGATGTGTTATAAAAGTTTGCTTCCATCGGTCTACTGACATAGTTTCATTGCTTTTCTCTCCCTCGGTTGTGCTGTTTTCAGTGCAGCTCAGATAAATCAGAGCTTTTATCCAATTAGATTTTCCACGTGCTGTCTCTGCGTGAAAGTCTATCCTGAGGCCTATAGAATTTCAAGTGAATCCCATCTTCTGTTGAAGCAAATGGGGAGGAGGTTGTTGATTTGTCATATTCTTCAACCAATCAGATTTCGAGTTCGCCATAATGAGCCTATTCTTTGGGACATAGCAGCCTTCTAGCTTGCATAGTTGCCTATATGTGCATTTTTCAGGTGGTGTGATCGGAAAGCCAGCTACCTAACTGAGGTAAAACTAGTTAGGATGTAATGTAGGAAGATCTAAGGTTTATTTTAACTTTCTTTCGTGAGGTTTAGATTGTTAGATGTAGTGCTTTGCGTTAGATTTCTTGTTTAGATTTGTACTGAGTCCAGTTGTTTTTTACACGCAATGGAGGAGAAGAAATGGATTTGGTGGCGGATTTACTGGCAAAGCCTTTTTCAAGAAAAGCTGGAAACTGCGAGGTAACAACCCCCCACCTAGCAGCCCTGTCCCAGTCAGGGAAAGGATTTGTGTGGCACTTTCAATCGATCAACTACGAAAAGTAATCCTGGCTTACAGTGTCGAAGGAACGTTGTTGTGAGTACATTCTTATTTCTTTGGTACCTGTAATGTTATTGATTTGGGCTTTGCGATATCTATTTGTGTTGCTGTGTCCTGTCATACTGCATGGTACTGTACATCCTTGATGGTTTCATTCGCCATGTATTCATTTTTCTGTAGTTAATGTTGTAAGCCTCTTGTTAAATCACTTTGTTCCACTGTCACTGTGAATATGGGGATGGTTACGACAAATGACAATAGTCTAATAGCCCATAGGGTTAGGCAGCCATACATGCTAGAATTATTAGCTTTGCGTCCATCGTGCTGAAGTTACTAATCATTATTGGTAAGTAGGATAAAGTGCCCCACTTTGGAAATCAAATGCCCGTCCAACACGTTTGTTTTGGTTACTGACTTGTATCTACTTGACAAGTAAGCAGGTTAGGACTGTAACCAGCTAATAGTTCGTTTTAAACAGCAAGGTAGTAGATAAATGTAGCTGCCATTTTGATGTACAAAAGTTGGTCAGGGGCTAATGACTTTTTTGATTCTAGTTTGAAAATGTGTAGGTTAGATTTCGAACTGTGAAATTTAAAAGGAGTTCGCGATTCTGTGATTAAGTAACCGCACGTCATTGTGGCCAGCGGTTACCACCTCCACCATATCCATGCAACTGATCGTGTACGGTTCATGTAAAGGATTTGGCGTTAAACGAATTGCACTCACAAAACAGTTAAAAACCACTATACCGCTCTATACTTGCAGGGCTATTTTTTATTTAACTTAGCAACAATAAGACCTCCAGTTTTCTTATTTTAACTTCAAAATAAGTCTGTGGTGAAACATTATATACATTTGGCAGCAACAATAAGACTTCCGATTTTCATATGTGGCCTTCAAAATATAGGTCTGCGGTGTCTATATTTTGTATTGTGTAGGCTACATTTTCAAAGGAAAAACTGTGGGGGAAATAATAAACAAAATAAAATTACTATTTCAATAATACTTCACGTAAGTTGGAGAATATAAAGTGGAGCACACTGAGAAATTGTTAGAGCTCAAGTTAATGTAGAGAACATTATCTAATATAAAGAAATCTTATTTTGATGTTATTGTTGTTAATTTGCTTGTGCTCATTAGCTTTGCAGAGGGATTGTGTAATACATCCAACCACACTATGTTTTCCATCCCCCCACTGTAATGTACAATGGATATTTTTTGCGGAAAAACTCTTAGTACCGCAGTTTACCGCAATTTATTGTACGAAATACTCAGAAGACTTTGTAAAATTACAAGTATAATGGGAAATCATGGGGCACATCATGGGGAGCAAAAAAAACTATTTTTTGCTCCCTCTTTAACCCTCAATGCAACACACTATTCTGTACATGGCATTCATATTGCATCATTAGTTAGTAGGTAGCGGTTTTTATTAGGAGTCTGGTAGGTGATTTATGAATAGATTTAGATAATGGTTAATTGAGAGTGGGCTTCACAAAGACGTTGATTTAAGTGGAAAGAAAACACTGAACCTACTATCCCAGCTACATTTAGAGCCAAACTACCAATAAACTCAACTCGTGCCAAAGAAATAACAAATGCAATAGCAAAGTTTATGGCAATGGATCTGCAGCCTTGCCAAATAAATACCAATGTGTAAATAGTTATATTTAAATGGGCAACAAGTGCTGGACATAGTTGTCACCAATATTTTTTTTTACATTGTTATTATTGTAAGTGTTCTATTTATGCTAGTTGTTGAAGTTCAAGTTAATTCACATGTTCTATATTTTTATATTTTTACATTGTATTTAAATAAGTTGTTTTAATAAAATCTATTGTTTTTTTATTTACAAAACAGGGACAATGGTCTTAACACTAGTGTAGTCAGCACTGTCGTAAGTCAAATCAAATCAAGAATTTGGGGAATCATTACACCCCTAACAGTCAAATATTTAGTGGAATGCTATGTTGCCATGATTATTCAAACCAAAATTACAGCTGGCAGGGTCACTAAAAATAGCTAACAATGCTACCATTAGCAATACATGTTAACAATGTTAGCTAGCTAGTTACTCCATCTAAAATGATTGTGATGACATGAACACTATAACAAACAATTATTAATTGAACAAATGTGACAGTTTTTCACATTTGTACAATTGCTACTATAGGCAAATATTTAGTGGAATACAATGTTCGCATGATTATTTCATTAAAAACTAGCTAGCAGAGTCAGTAAAAAATAGCTAACGACTCTAACGTTAACGATAAATGCTAACAACATTAGCTAGCTAGTAACGTTTGCTAATGGAAATATGTTTAACTATGTTTAAGCTAACGTTAGTCCATCTAAAATCATTCTGTTGACATGAACATTATGACATACAGTTTAGCTAATAATAACTTGACCTTGTGGAGATGGTGTCATGCTTTCAAGCTTCAGTAGCTAATCTATGCTCATGTAGCTAAGTTTATTCTGTGTTTTCATTTGTATAACGACTTGCTAATATAAGCAAATGTTTAGTGGAATGCAATGTTGCCATGATTATTTCATCAAAAATAATTGCTAGAAGTGCCTCAGTCTATGCTACCATTAGTTCACCTTAAATCATTCTGGTGACATGAACATTTTAACAAATGCTTTAGCTATTAAAAATGTGCATTTGGTAGAGAAGGGTGTTATGTGTTAAAGCCTCAGTAGATAATCCATTCTCAGAAGTTAAGTCATTTCTCTGTTTTCATTTGTTTCTGCAATTCCACTTCTAACTGATGGCTAAACTTATCAATTGTACCTTTAAATTGTAGACATGGCAGTTAAATTAATATGAAATCTGAGCTGTAATTCAACAATAACACATGGATATGTAGGCCCATGCCCTACCAAAGTATACATATTTTTACAGTAACGATAGGGAGGGTATTTTCCAAATAAATGAAAATCTGGAAAGATATTGGTATTATTGTTGCTACCTGTAATAGTCTTTTGATCATCAAAATTAAACAATTCTAAGAGAAATAGTTTGCTTAATCATTGATGTTAATACACATACTGAAGTAAACATAACCATTATCATTTTCAAAAGTTATCTCTTCTGACCCCATCATTATCTTATAACAAGCTGATAGTTGAATTCATTAAGCTCTGCGCTGAGGGAGACTGATAAACTTCCATTCAGTGATATTTACAATAAAATAAAACTACATTTATTACATTCAGCAAAATTCAAACAACTTCCTAGTTACATTGTTTGGTGCTTAAGGTGTTGTACTGTTCTGATCGTGTTAGAATTTTGAAGTATCCATATTTATCTGATGCAGAAAATGGTATTATAATACCATTTGAGGTAAATGTTACATTGCAATAGTTTTCAGGACATACAAGCACATTCAGTTTAGCCAAACAGTGGTGGCATAATAGCCATAACACAATATCTATTGTTCTTTGTCACTCAATGAGATTACATTTGGTACACATGATCAGGGGTGTGATTTTACTTTGTGTGAATGATGTTTCAAGTTGGCCACATGGGGGCACGAAAGGAAAAGAAAAAACATAGATGTCGTATTGCTTGCTACTATGGATATAAGTTGAAAAAAAATTGGAAATCTGGCTGGTAGTAGATTCAATGCTGAAACCCGCTAAATGCTGCTTGCATCTTTAATTATTATTATTATTCTATCAAAAGGTGTTTTTTGCAAACAATGTCCAACCTCTCCTTTCTCTTCACTCCTTCAATATAACCTTCCTCCTTTTCAATCCTTGTCTCTCTCCAGCTCAGTTAATTAATTGTTACGATGAATCCACATCTTCTTGTGATGCACTGTAAGAGACTGACATACTGAGACACTGACACAAAAGAGGAAAAAAGGAGGGTGAAAATCTGAATCCCCTTTATTAACTAAGGACATTTCCAGTTTGTAGGTGGACCATGATTGCCATGTCGTGATTGCCCTGTTCACCTCGCCTGCCCCATGCCTGCGGGATGAGACAGAGCTTCCATGCCCTGGAGTCATTGAGGTTCTCGATTGAGGGCAGGTGGCAGCTGATGAGGCTTGCAGTTTACCCCAGCGTGTAAAGGTCAATCATGACCGAAATACCCTGTCATCTGAACAGTTTCTTTCCATATGCAGTGACCCTAGGCAACTTGCCATTTATCGCACAGTGAAAAACAAGACTCGACATTCACCACATCAAGCCACCTCAAAACTGTTAACTATTAACACAAAATGTCCCTCATCTTCCTGCATCTAGATCAATGCACGTACCAGAACTGCACATTTGTTAAAATGTACATCAATTGTCAGTTAATGTATATGACAACTAATGTGATAGCAAATAATGTTTGTGCATGATTTGTAATGTGAATGTTAAATTACAAGCCCCATTATACTGGTATTGGGCAATTTTTTATATTTTCTTTTCAAGAAATGATACATTTTTCTGTCAAATATTGTACTCTGAGGTTCTTCTTCCTAGACCTGCCTGTTTGTTTTTGTTCACCCCTAGCCACCTCTATGTTCCTGCTCCCGCCTTCTGTTTCCTAGTCTGTCTATTTTTGTGTCTTGAATAAAGCTTCTGTCCAGTTCATTATTAGTCACACCTGTTTGTATTAGTCCTGAGTGTTTGCACCTGTTCCTGTTTAGTCCTACCCTTTATATGTCAGTGTATTCCCTTCAGTCCTTGTGGAAGCATTGTTATTCTGTCGTGTGTTTAAGGTCATAGTCCACAAGTTACCTAGCCTGTTTGCTACCTTCCCGTGCTCCTTTTATTTAAGAGTTCAGTGTGTTAGCCTGCCTTAGTTAGATCCTATCTGCCGTTTTGTTATTTTGCTCCTTGCTTGGTTTTCTGTTTGATTATGGGAAAGAAAAACTAAAGAAAATGAAATAAAGAAATGAAGCTCTGTGCATGAATCCTTGCACTATCATGAAGGCAAATTGTTAGTTACAAAATCCTATTAAAGTTGAAAAAAGGTCAGTAAACAAAAGCTACATATTCAATAAGCGTGTGTAGACTTAACCTGCACTGCCATTGTATTTTTACATGCTTTTGGTGTATTATATCCCTATATGTTGTCTTTGCAGCTAGCAACACCCTTACACCTTGTTCAATTCGGAGCATGTGTAAATGTACTAAGTGAACAAAGGTGATTCTGATTGCCAGCAGTACAATGTGTTGCACATTACCCCTGTGGTGGGCAGACTGAGACCTAAGCCTGATGGTGATGGAGAAGTTGACGATGGACTCAACGACTGATGCGTTAAACCACTTCAAGACTGACTTGGAGATTTTATTATTATTCATCAGCTACCACAAGTAGTAGTAGTGCAGTTGTGCTCTTTTGGCAATCACCGTGATGTTTTCCTCCCCCTTGATATTACAGGAGAGGTCGGTCCCTAGGAATTTGATTCAGCCGAACAGCTGAGCCCTCAGTCTCAAGGAGGAGAGGCGGGGGTTGAGAGAAAGAGATGGCAGGAGGGACAGAAGAGTGAGACAAATTTAAAGAGAACACATGTATGTAATCCACAGTCGCCGCATTTGTAGTTTGAATGTTGAGTGAGTATTTAAGTAAGCTCTATGTGTGTTTGTGTGAGAGATATGATGGAATGAGGATGACTGTCAGTTTTTGACAGGAAATGCCAACATCAATGTGAACTGTTTTTATGCCAATTTGTTCTGATGTCTTTGAGAGTTTTGGAACATTTCATTACTTGCTTTATTTTTTGGTCTCAGATATCCCTAGTTGTTTTTGTTGTTGACAAAAGTGTCTGCTAAATGACTCCAATGTAATGTAAAAAGTACAACATCCACATGTGTGTAAATGTCCTTAAATTCAAGAACATACTGTACCAGCAAGAGACTGGCTGGGTTAACATATGTGATATTGCTGGCTGGGTTAGTGATAAGTGATATTGTAGCTTTGATTGAAGGATTGCTAAATAAATTGCCCCTGGTTTAATGATCATGATCTCATTCTACCACGTAGTTCACATGTAAATCAGATTATAATAATATACACTTTTTCCGAAAGAAACGCAATTTGAGAAAAATAGAGGGAGGTTTTTGTGGTCACATGGTACAAACGTGGTTCAAATGTAGTTTTTTTCAAATTGCATACATTTCATTTTTGGTGTAAAAGTGTGACATTTGTTGTTCTCTAGACAGGTCACATTGAAAAAAGGTAGGTTCGTCATACCTTCGCCAATCAAAATGTGGTCTTCGGGAAAATAAAAACATATCCCCTTATTTAGATTGACATAGAGGTGTAAAGATCAAATCTGACACTTTGAACTGGATGACAGGTGCTTTAAGTGTAAACGGCTCTTCTTTCTGTCTCTCTCTATCGTTCGACTTAACGAATGTGATATTCTTTATAACGTTCATTTCGGAATCAATTTATAACATCTTTGACATGCGTTTTTCTGGATTTTTTTGTTGTTATTCTATCTCTTACTGTTCCAATAAACCTACCATTAAAATTATAGACTGATCATTTCTTTGTCAGTGGGCAAATGTACAAAATCAGCAGAGGATCAAATAATTTTTTTCCCCTCACTGTAGCCATGTACAGCTTTGAAATCAATAACTTATTAATTGATTGACAAATACAAATCAAACAATGTCTGATTCATTCTATAAATGCCTGGCATACTTTTACAACCTTTAATTTCAATCTAAATTCCACTTAGGATTTAGTAAAAATTCCTGAAATCTGTAATTGCGCAATTACAGCTTTGAAAATCAATAACTTATTCATTGATTGTCATATACATCAAACAACGTGATTTATTCTATAAATGCCTGGCATACTTTTACAACCTTTGATTTTAATAGAAATTCTATTTAAGATTTTGTAGAAATTCCTGAAATCTCTTGTACTGCAATTAAAGCTTTGAAAATCAATAACTTATTGTCATATAGACATTATACAACATCTGGTTTATTCTATAAATGCCTGCCATAATTTTACCTTTGTTTTTGAAAAATATTCTACTTAGGATTTAGTAGAAATTCCTGAAATCTCCTATACTGCAATTAAAGCTTTGAAAATCAATACCTTATTCATTGATTGTCATATATATATTAAACAATGTCTGATTTATTCTATATATGCCTGACATACTTTTACAACCTTTGTTTTTGAAGAATACTCTACTTAGGATATAGTAGAAATTCCTGAAATCTGTGAAAGCGGAGCCAATAAGAGCGAATGTCTCTCAGTGAGTGAGTGACCCTTGTTAAATTGTAGTGGTTAGAGACGCGGACTGCCATGCAAGGGACCACTGTTTGAGCCTTGCTGCAGTCAAAGCAAATTATGCATTAGGATTTGTTCAGGATAGACAAAAACTTTGCTGGCTACAACCTTCACTTGCTACGTTATAGTAGGCCGAAACTAAAATTGTTTACTATTATATTGCGACTATTTCTGGTGGATTTTCGAAGCATGCATGCGTGCATGCTTTTTGGGGTAATATACAGTAGATCAAAACCTCTTGCGCAGTAAAAGAGTCTTTTTACTTGACGAAAAAGTCAGTTATCATCACCTATGTTGATAGCTATTGTATCAGTGTCATTCACTAATGAAAGAAAAATTAACGTTGTTGTGCCATGAAATTAAATTATAAGGTGCGAAGGTAAAGGAGAGGCAAAAATGAAAGCATCAAAACAACACCGACACAAAGAATTACGTTTCTTGTCTTTATAGAAACGCTTACGGCACCACACGGTCTCAAAACAGGGAAAGAGACAATAACCCATGAGGTGCTGGTGAAAACGAGGAACCTAAATAGACATCATGATAACTAACTCAAAACAGGTGAGGGTGTGATGGGTACGCTGCTGCTATCTGCTCCAGCCGGTGGTTAGTACACCGGCGAGGTGGAGCGCCGAAGAGGGAGAGAGAGCGCGCAGTGCCATGCGGAGCAGCCCTCACAGAAATAGCACAAAACTATGCATAAGGATTTGTTCAGGATAGACAAATTTGCTGATTCTCTTGTCTTTTCACTTGACGAAAAAGTCAGTTAGTGTCACTTATATTGACAGTTATTGTATCAATATCATTCACGAATGAAAGAAAAACGAACGTTGTTGTGCCATGAAATGAAACAGCTTTGGCAGTGTAAAGTTCATCTTCAGTTTTGCTAGCAATTGCTCAATTCTTATGGCTATTCCAAGTAGTAAGTTAGTAGATACTAGTAAGCCTATTACTGGCTAATAAGCTATTGAAATGGCCAGTGGCAAAAGCCATACAGTTCATAGATGCTATTTGTGGTGGAGGAAAACTTAATAAGAAACGTTAGTCAGTTTAACACAATGCTTAATGGTGTCTAGCGAAATATTCAAACTCGGCGTGATGTTAATGCGTGACAAAATGATCTAATGTCGAGCTGCTATCCCGACATTCGGCACACGTACAGCTAAGTGCCGTAGTGGTTAAAGATACAGCCTCTCACATGGGAGATCACAGTTTGAATCCAGCGAGGGCAACAACATTCATCCCTTCAAATCGCAGGCCGGCTGAACTAGGCTTGCCTGGTTTCTTTTTTTTTAATTTATGTTTTTCCTTTTTGTAAAGAATGCCCAAACATTTTCTGCTCACTGACCTGACTCAATAAACAAGCTACACAATCTGTATTTTCTTAAGGTTTATTATTAGCTTTTCATACATGCATGCTTTGCCTACAATTAGTTGCGTGTTATACACAGACGGTTGGCCTTTTTACCTAGATACACATTCTTTACAAACAGATTCTTAACAAAATGCTATACAACAGTTTTCATTTAAAACACACAATGTTACTTATAAACCACAGATTTACAGATTTCAGTTCACTTGGATTAAGATAAATGGAGTTGTTTTAGTTAAATTGACACATTTTGAGTTAAATGGATCTGTTTAAGTTAAATTAACCCAGTTTAAGTTAAATTAACTTGGTGTGAGTTATACTGACTTTGACTACGTCGAAACTGACACCCTATTCTCCATGCTTGTGCACAATCTAGTGAAGTATCAATTTTGTGCATTATGTAGTGCAGTATTTATTTTGTCCACTATCTAATATACTACATGAAGAGCATGGTATAAGTTGACAATATGTCTATTTATCATGTTAGCACCAACAGTTCCAAGACATTCAAGAAAGTTAGAACGTTGTTGTCATATAACTGATATATTTGATGCTAAAATATATTTTCACTTTTCATTTTGCCCAGGGGCCACATTATATTTGAGCCCTCTGCCCTACAACCACTTAGCAAATACAAACAGACAAATCAAAAACCAAAGCCTAGCCATTTAAAAACTTTTGTTAAAACTGCTGAATAACAATAGATGATGGATTTAGGCATCTGTGTGCAGCTGTACAGCGCTACTTATGGTAAAGGCAGAGTATAGGATAAAACGTATATGACCAATTACTGAAATTTAACGTGTGTGTGTGTGTGTGTGTGTGTGTGGAAAAACCTGCCCTTGAGAATATATCAACCCACTGCAAACTCTAACTGTACTCCAATCCATTCTATCCCATACAGAATAATTACTGCAAAGCTATATGCAAACCTATACAGCTAGTGTGTTGATTCATTCCATTGAAGCAAATATTTCAAAAGTTCTGTCATTAAGCTGAAAAGACATATTTAAAAAAAGCACTGCACACTGGTATTTGCTTTTTTGAGATGGGTTTTCTTGTATCGGTGAATAAGATTGTTTTGAGGGATCATATTTGTTAGTTTGTATGCATATGCATGTGTGCGTGCATAGGATAATCTCATGCGCCACCCTGTGATAAGCCTATGCTATTCCTCACAATGTGACATCCCAGCATGCCTCACACCCCCACATCCCCAACACTCCTCTGTAGTGAGAATCCACTGGAAACCTTGTGTATTAGTACTAGCGTTGACCAAGGCAACTCCAGCGAACCTTCATAGAATTAGCATTTGTTGTTTTGGGTATACGATTTTAAAATCTCTTCTGTCACAGTTGATAATGACTATGACCCTAATGCCACCCCATTCCCTATATAGTGCACTACTTCTGTCCATATGGGCAAAGGTCAAATGTTGTGCACTAAATAGGTAATAGGGTGACATTGGGGAGCTGTCGTTTCTAGGTTATATATGAGCCATATAAAATAACAATAAATAATTGAATAAATAAGAAAATAAAAACTTTTCAGTCACCGAACTTAATCTAACTCCACTCATTCCAGACTTGAAATCCCCCTCTATATATATTTACAATGAAAAATTCAATTATATTGGAACTTTTAACTAGTTGAGTCATATCCATAGTGTAATGCAGTGTTGCACTGTACACTGGCATTCATTGTAGCAAAGAGGTGATTTATTTGGTTTGTTGATTGGTTGGTTTATTGATTAGTTAATTGAGTGATTGCTTGATTGTTAATTGACTGACCGATTGTGTTATATTAACCATGTTGATGAAGTCATGTGACATGGTGCTACTGAAACACACCACAATATGCTACCTAAAGGGCTTATGTAGTGTGGGGCTGAGGGCCTGCTCTATCCTTTTAAATGGGTGTATTTTATGGCCTAATTCCACTCCAATGTCTATAGATCTGAAACAACTAGACAGGTGAAATATAGAAATATGAATGAATAGAATGATCTTTGAATGTCTAACCCTGACAATAAAACTTATGGGTACACAATAGCTGCCTGGTACTGTGGTTCAATAATCCCTGTGGTAATGTAAAATTTTTAAAAAGATGCAAACTGATGTGGCTAATGTCAGTTAAGTTTATTCTGCTACTTCCTGGCTTCACTTCCTGCTTTGCTCTTATGGGTTGAAATGGCTGCCCTTCAACCCATGATGACATAATTGACTTGAATGGGGATGCCTGTTCTATTAATTTCATTTCTATAGATATTGCTGTGAACTGTGGAGTGGTATTAGTGGCAACAGGAATTGAATCTGAACTCAATCATTTTGAATACAATTTCATTTTGTTGGCACATATATTGCTCCATAAACCCCCACCCTTTTAGACTTAACTAGACCCTCTGTTACCTCACCACCCTATCCCCAACCTCTGACCCCTCTCAGTCAGACCACTCCCCATTGTCCTCTCCGCCAGTGTCCGAATCGGATTCGCTGTATTCAACGGCGATGCGTCGTGATAGAATGGTGGCCACATCGTTCCCCACAGGCTCTCTCTTTGCTTCTTGTTCTCTCTGCTCCTGAACCTTCCTCAGCTGGATACCTGGAAGTATGGAAAGAGCAAGAGAGAGAAAGGGGTTAGATACAAAAACACACATCTTTATAATATTCACATTTGTCACAGGAGCTTATTGTGGCGACAGAACTTGGCATCAGGTGAAACATGCTTGCGCTGTGCCTTCACCTCAAAAAAATATAATCTAAAGAGGTTAGAATTTTCGTCTCAGCGCCCTTGTTTGCCATGACTAAAAAACGTGGCACCTGACTGTCATCCAATGGTCCACAAGAATGTTTGTCGTGTCATTGAAATTAATTATCGCAAGCAGAATAAAAATATATTATGTATTTTGTTTTTGCTGATTTGCTATAAAGTATTTAGGTTAGAGAATACTTACATTGACATTGAAGTGATAAACATCTGCATTTGTTTTATAATTCCATAATGCATGTTTTTAATCCACCAATCTGTGACTGCTGGGTCATAATGTCAGATCTTGCCAACTAGTTATCAAAAGACTGTGAACTGTGGATGATGGCTAGCTACAGTAACAACATAAAAATAGAATGTCGATATGTCTGCTGCACAGAAGAGTAAAGAAAATGTTTATTCTAAGATATTAAGATATTCTTAAAATAAATCTAACATGTGCCCTTGACTAATATCTTTAGTTAGAAGGATAGTTCGGCCAAAATTCATATTTGGGTAAAAGTCCACTTACCTTGAGTTCCTGAAGGCACATAGAGTCATTTTCTAAAAGAATCCATTATTCATGTCTGTCCCTGTCCGTAATTAGCATTATTAGCATCGTCTAAATTCATGAATGGAAACGGTGCGTCCCACTATAGCAAAGCTGCATTGCAAGCAAATGCAAATATGATTGTTGGACGAATTATCCCTTTAAGTTGCTGAGCTGCAGCAGCATGAGAAGTTAGAATGTGCTCTCAGTTATATTTACCTGATAAAATAAGGCTGAAAAACAAAGTCAGCTAAGCTAGCTAACATCAGGTAAGCTATCGAAAAGAGAATAGGAAACATACCTTTGCATTTCTTGTGAGTAAATAATATTTCCCATATGTATGTTTAATAAAAAATATTTGAAACACAAAAAGGGAACAACACGATCCATCAAAGCCGTGAGTCTAAGGGGAATCATCTACTTCTGGGTATCAGAGCCTTTGGTACAGTTTCATAAAGCAGTGGATTTCAAACCTCTTCTGGGGACTCAGAGCCGTTCAGTGTGTCAGATGTATTCCAGAGCTAATTCCAGAACTAATGATCTAGCCCTTAACTGCTTCATTCAGGTGAGCCAGTTCAGGGCTACAACGAAATTATGTAATGAACGGGGGTCCTCAGGAGGGGTTGGAGAACTACAATCATGGAGTGAGGCTGTTAACACAGCACTAACTAGCTAGGGATTTCACATAGGCTACTCATTCACAAGTAAATACACGCACACACATACACACTCTCTCTCTCACACACACACACACACACACACTATCTCTATCTGCCTCACCTCTGCGTATGGCTGCCAGCAGTTCACTGCGAGCTTCGCTCATCGGAAGCACACCTAAGTATGCATACGCACACACGCAGCCACGCACACACAAAAAAACATGCAAGTAAACAAACATAAAACAAGAAAAAATGAACAGACATATGGAGAAAAAAAAGAAACACACACATCAAAACAGCCACCCAACAAACACACAAACACCTTCCCAGCACCGGCCCCCCCTCTTTCTTACCTCTACGTATGGCCGCCAACAGGTCGCTGCGGGCGTCGCTTATCGGAATCATCGGCATCTGGCCCTTCCTGCTGGCAGGAGCTTCTCCACCAATGGCTCGAGCTGGAGACATGGTGTGGGAGGGAGGCAAGCCGGGGGGGGGCGGAGGCGGGGCGGCGGGCGGGACTCCGGAGGGAGGGTGCGAGGGGGGGGGGACATAGTTGGCAGGCGGGGCGGGGGTTGGAGGGGAGGGGGGGGGGGGGGGGGGGGGGGGGGGGGGGGGGGGGGGGGGGGGGGGGATGAAGTACTCCGGGATGGTGGTCGGCTGGCCGCTGAGGAAGTAAGGAAAGACAGAAATGTAAAAAAAAAACAGGGCAACAATCATTCAACAGACCAAGCCTCTTCTGCTAAAACCAAATGAAATGCTATTCGTTAAACGATGGAGAGACTGATTCTAGTCCTGTGGTCTTTTTACCCATGTGCCCGGTAGTCCTTGACCGACTGCTGCCGGGGTCCATTGAGGGCCCCTCCCTCGGAGGGGGCGGGCGCGGCGTGGGGGAGCTGGGTGCGCCCAAGAGAGGCGATGTGTCGTCCTGCTGCGGCTGCACCGGCAGATGGGTTGGCTCGGGGGTAACCGCCCCTGTCCAGAGACTGGGTCTGGGGGGGCTGGGTAAGGTGGGGGGCGCCCTCGATGGGGTGAGAGGCGGATGGGGGTTGGGAGGGGTGGTTCGGGCTGCCCGGGTAGGAGTGCTCTCCGATGTCTGATGTCACCGACCTTGTTGGGGAGGAATAAAAATTTTCAAAGAAACTTTTAAGGGAAAGAAGTTGTTGGAGTGTCTCTCTAAGCACAACCCTCTCAATCATGGAGAGCAGGGTCAAAAGAGAGCAGCTTCAGAGAGTTATATTGCTACATTTCACCAAGGCTCACAACCTTTCTGTGTAGGAGAGTTCAACTTTAAAATCTGTGACTGACATAGACTGATGAGTCAAAACATGATGACCACCTGCCTAATATGCTGCTGGTCCTCCGCGTGCCACCGAAAGAGCACCGACCTGCTGAGGCATGGACTCTACAAGACCCCTGAAGGTGTCCTGTGGTATCTGGCACCAAGACATTAGCAGTAGATCCTTCAAGTCCTGTAAGTTGTGAGGTGGAGCCGTCGTGGATCAGACTTGTTGGTCCAGCACATCCCACAGATCCTCAGTCGGATTGAGATCTGGGGACTTTGGAGGCCAGGGCAACACCTTGAACTGTTCATTACGTTCATTACGTTCCTCTAACCATTCCTGAACAATGGCCTCATTCATGAAATGTGTGTACGATCAAATTTGATCTTAAAACGATCATACGATCATTTCCCCGACAGAGCTGGTGTTTATCAATATTACCTTTTTGTCCTTATGATCAAACTCATGACTGATCAGAGATCATGTACATTTCATTATGGAGAATGACAAAGGGTTAATTAGTGGATTTAGGCTATAATTTATGCTGAAAGCTGTCAATTAATAGGTTGATGATCGCCACACATGCATAAATTACAGCTGTGTCATATGTAAATAAGGACAGGTGCAGCAAGAGAATGTGTTTTGGCACGAGCATAATGTTTTGGCTCATCAGCGTATATCACATAAAATGTATACGGTATCTACCACAATCGATTGGAGTTCCCAATGTTGTGTTTTCATTGTGACAGGACAATTGTTTTTCACGCAGATAATCATTATTTTCATAAAGTTCTATCAAATAGTTTTAGTGGGAAGAGAGCAATATAACCCTCTGACGCTGCTCTCTCTCGACCCTGCTTTCTCTGTGTGAGAGTGCTGCATGCTTCAAGAGACAGTACAAACATTTACTTCAAGCAATTTATTAACTCAGACACCGTTGATATTTGTTGTTGTTCCCCTTTAAAGTTATTTTCATACAAACCCCATACACTATTTCTCATTAAAATGGGCTGGTAGAGCATGCTGCTTCCAACGCCAGGGTTGTGGGTTTCATTCCCACATGGGCCTAGTACCAAAAAGTCTGAAAATGTATGCACTCACTACTATAAGTCACTCTGGATGTTTGGCTAAAAGGACTAAAAGGTGTACAGAAATACTGTTGATTCAAATTTGATTAGTTTACGTTTGAGTCAGCAGGGGGCAGAATTGAGCTACATTGTGCTGTGATACACCCTGAAGACTGACCACAGTAAGAATTGTACTTCATTGTGCTGTGATACACCCTGAAGACTGACCACAGTAAGAATTGTACTTCATTGTGCTGTGATACACCCTGAAGACTGACCACAGTAAGAATTGTACTTCATTGTGCTGTGATACACCCTGAAGACTGACCACAGTAAGAATTGTACT
>JACXGI010014473.1:7272-19097 GCA_016801175.1 Esox masquinongy | reverse complement strand
AAAAGAGCAGAATTTCTGAGGGTGCCCAGATCATGTTGAAGAGAATTTGACTAAGGAGCCACTTGTTTTTCTCTGACACCTCTGGGAACATTGTAAGAATGCTCAGAACAAGTTGTTGAGCCAGTGTGGGATTTGTGTCGTACAGAAGTTCAAGAAGACAGATGAGAAAGTCATACTTCTGGTCCAAGTCTGGTTGGTAGACATTGTTGGCCAATGTTAGCTCGGCCACAGCAGTGAGGATACTAAACCTCTCAGTGAGTGAATGCTCACCTTCACTGATTGCATGATCAATTGTCAACTGACACCAGAGGGCTTGTTGTGGTTCTCCAAAGTATTGAAGGGTTAATTCATTCTGAAGACTCTTCATTCGGTTTTCAAGTTTGTCTTCTTGCTTGTTGTCTTGTTTGTCTTCTGTGATTTCATATTTTTTCAGAAGTTCTTCAAACTTGTTTTTTAAATCCGCTGGCTAGAATGTGATGTTTCCAACACAAAAAAGTGCAAAGGATTTTTTAAGTACAACTATAAGCACTAAAATGTCATAATATATATTTTTTATGTTAACATGGTTGGATGTATCTGGCAATTGTAAGTAAATAAGAAAAATACAGTTCCTGTAAGACCGACTCACAGTTCACCTTTCATTTCTCATTCTCTGCCTCCTGAAAACAGCGTACTTCCTGTTCACCATGAACGCAGCTCACACCCCACTTTCCAATCAGCCAAATTCTAAACCACCTGGTTTTCATTATTTGTTCTCTATTTGATTCAGTTTGTTGCAATATTTTCTTTGTGAAGTATTGTTTTGTGTTCAATTACGACATACTAAGCCTTTTGGTAGAGTCCTCTATAGTTATTAGATTTTCCAGTGTTCCGACCAGTTTTCTACCTGTTTAGTCTCGACCCTGTTTTCGAGCCAGTCTGATTTTGTACTTTCGCCATTCTGATGTTCTGTATATCGACCATTGCCTGCCTGACTTCTGATTTAGCCTCATGGATTCTGAATTAAATTTAGGCTCTGCATAAAGAACCACTACACCATCTGGTTCCGTGTCATATTCTTACAGTTCCCTCAAGAACATATAGTAGGCAACCTTGGAAAAGATGAGTAAAAATGGCTTTGAAAATGTAATGTTGTTTTTCCGCTTGACCTTACACTGAAACTATAAGCAAAGTTTTTTATTGAGGTAACTTTTTATTGAGGTATGGTTGTTTTCAGAGAATTTGTTTTTCCAATAAACATGACTTGCACAATTTCTGGGACCACTGGAAAGAAAATCTAATAAAAATATTATATAATTGAAACAGATTGTTTTAAAGTTGATCTCAGATAGAGTCATTAGGAACTCTGTAGTGGTCATCCATGACTTCCTGTGTTGTAAATATGAGGTGACATGATCCTTATCGTGCTGCTTATCGTGGTCCTTATATATTTCAGTTTATATTGGAATCCTGCACCAGAGATATTCCATGGTCTTCAACTTCAACTGAGTGGCCAAGATGCCAGAAGGAGTCAACCATATTTGATTGCTAATCCCTGAGCCCGGATGATTCTGACCAATTGCTTCAATCTCTACAGGACCAATGGACTAATCTGCGCGTAGGATTCAAATCCTGGTCTTGCAAATAGCGCAGCTAACTTCAGCTAATTTCTTCATTTAAGCAACTTTATATTTATTTTTGATTATGAAGTAGATTTTACATTTAACCTTGACCTAAATTAAAGATTAATTGTCTCTCATATTTTCAATGTAAAATCAAGCTGATAAACATCAATTACATTTTCCATAGCCATATTTGCTTATCTGTATTTCTATACAATGACTACAACAAGCCGTCGTTATCCTTGAAAGGAGTGATTAAATGATAAGTCTAGGTGTGCATCGGAGTGGGTATCCCCATAATGAGTAGTAACATGGTGATACACTGAAAATATGTATATATATTTTTTTCATGATCTCTTACCTCATCCCTTTGGATGGCTGCAGCATCATCTTCTATCGTCTGGTGTAGAACTTGTGTCCGCTGGTGATTGAACTGCTGTGCTTTTAGACTCAGCTTCTGTCTCAACTTCTCCTGTCCCTTTGAAACCTTCTTACCAGAAAGTTCACTCTCCTTTTCGATTTCCTGCTGAATCCTTCTCTCCCTTTCCAGTTGCTCCTGGCGCCTCCTCTCCTCCTGCTCTTGTCTTCGTTGCTCCTCCTGTCTTTGTCGCTCCATCTCCTCCTGCTGCTGACGGATGCGGTCCTCCTCTTGCTTCCCTGATAGACACATACCATATTGCACAACTTTGGCCGTATTTGCAAAAATAATTTGCGTACAGTGACATAACCAACAGCCAATGTTCAACAAAATACTCTGATAATTTCCATGTAAAAGGACAAAAAAGCATTAAAATGGTGTATTCATAGGATCATAGAGTCACATCCTGGATTAGCCTCTTGACTGTTGACGCTGAGACTAGTGTTTTGTGGGTACTATTTAATGAAGCTGCTAGTTGAGGACGTGTGAGCCGTCTGTTTCTCAAACTTATCCTCTTGCTCAGTTGTGCACTGGGGCCTCCCTCTCCTCTTTCTATTCTGGTTAGAGCCAGTTTGCGCTGTTCTGTGAAGGGTGTACTACACATCATTGTACAAGATTTTCCGTTTCTTTCATGCAATCAAACCAACAATTACTGATGCTGCAAATACTGCACTAATCTTAATTCTTTAATCAGCACAACAGTTTTCAGGTCACAGGGGTTTTTTCATTATAAATTAGCCTTTCAAAATCATAATCTTGGATTACTAAACAACATGCCAATGGACTGACGTTTACTGAAAAGGGCAGAGCCAGGGGCGATATGCAACAGATCAGGGGCCGTATTCACGAAACATTTTATCTTAACACTAGGAGGACTCCTAAACTGCACTAAAAGTTCCTAGCTAAGAGTTTCATCTTAAACCCTATTCACAAAGCTGCTAAGACCAACTTTAACTAAGGAATGGGGAGAAGCCTGAAGCTAAGAGTAAGTGTGGGGTTGACCCTGTTGCTATGGATGATGATGTGTTCCACGAACAAGCTTACTTACTATGCCCACAGTGATTGGCTGATAGGGGAGGGGTCTGTGTCAGTGAATTCATCATAGCAATAGTGTAGAAGAATGTGTCATGTTGCCATATTGAAATAAAGATATTAAAATAAAAATGTAGGCTAAGTGTCACTGATTAAACATGAAACCAAGAATGATATACTGACTGGTCAAAATATGTTCAGCTAATTGTCAGCCTCTTACATGTCTGACAGCTTATAAAGAAATGCACGTTCATCTTTTGATGGTGCAATAATTTGTGCAAATATGTGTCCCATCTATAGCACCAACTACACCAGGTGGTCGAGCAATGGCCATGAAGTCGGCTTTGTTTTTTTTGTAGTTGGCGAACATCATGAGGAAACTGAATGATTTGTCGCACGATATGGGGTCTGAGGATGGCATTTTTTGTTGATGCATAGCTGCATTTTCTCTGTGTAGCCATGTAGTGTAGAGTTGTCACAACCTTGATCTCCAATGTTATTAGCTTGTTTCCGTTTGTTGGTGAAGTGACTGCATCCCTGACTAGCTCTACTATGATCATAATACCCTCACGATACCTTGTTAAAAGTATCAATAAATGTTTCAAAAACATTGACCTGATTACGAGGTGGATTGCCGGCAGCAGCCCTTTTAGGATTGTTTGTGATTTGGTCTTAGTGACTTAGGAGTCCTCTTGATTACTAACTTTTCACAGATTTATGAGTTGGTTTTAGCGCTGTAACGTTATGTGAGATACTCTAAGACCAAAAATTTTGTAGTCCTGAAGTTAGGACTGACACCCATTTTTTAAAAGAGTTACTCCTGAGTTAGCAAGTTAGGAGCAACTTTTAACCTTAAGTTGTTTACTTAGATCACACCAATTTTTGCCAGACCGCGTAAGCGGAGCCGGCCTAGAAGAGCGAATGTCTCTTACTGAGTGAGTGAGTGAGTGACTGACTACCTCTGGTTAAATAGAGTAGTGGTTAGAGACACGGGCTACGGAACAACAGGTCCCGTGTTTGACTCCCATAACAGTCAAAACACATTATGCCTGAGGTTCAGGACAGACAAAAACTTCACTGGCTTCAAACTTATATAGCTAAGTAATAGCCTAAAGCCTAAAATAAAACAGTTCTGGTGGATATTAGGATTTGTTCAGGATAGACAAACACCTCGCTGGCTACAAGATTCTCTTGTCTTTTCACTTGACAAAAAAGTCAGTTATCGTCACCTATTGATAGATACTGTATCAGTGTCATTCACGAATGGCTAATTAGTTGTTAAAATGGCCAGTGGCAAAAGAGTATTTGTTCAGGATGGACAAAACTTCGCTGGCTACAATCTTCCGTAGCTACGTTATGGGAAGCCTAAAATGAAACCATTTACTGTTATATTGCGACTATTTCTGGTGGATTTTCGATTTATGTCTTAGGATTTCTTCAGGATAGACAAACACTTCGCTAGCTACACGAGTTTCTCATCTTTTCACTTGACAAAAAAGTCTGTTATCGTCACCTATATTGATACAGTAGTTATCGTACCAATGTCATTCACGAATGGCTAATAAGCTGTTATAACAGCCAGTGGCAAAAGCCATACAGTTCATAGATGCTATTTGTGGTGGAGGAAAACTTAATTAGAAACGTTACTCAGTTTAACACAACGCTTTATGGCATCTAGCAACATATTTCTAGCTAATAAGCTTTTAAAACGGCCAGTGGCAAAAGACATACAGTTCATAGATGCTATTTGTGGTGGAGGTAAACTTAATAAGAAACATTACTCAGTTTAACACAATGGTTAATGGTGTCTAACGTAGGGTGACCAGACGTTCCGGTTTGCCCGGGACTGTCCCAATTTCAAGCTGGGTCTCCCAGGTCCCGACACATATCTGTAAAACACTAAAATGTTCCGGTTTCCGACATTCACTATCAAATTATCCCGGTTTTCACCACAATAAAAATAATAATAATAAGCAAATGATAATACTGTAATGTTTCCACATCCAAACAATCCAAAGAAACAACTGCGTAGAACTACGTAGCAAAGCAACAATTCTCATCAAAGCTCAAAGTGCCTCCCAGCTCCACCAACCACAAGCAAGCATGATGATCAACATGCGTGCATAAGTGCATACATGCGCGCGTGCATTAACGAGCTGTTAGACAAGGGTCCCGGTTTGGGGGTTTAAAAATATGGTCACCCTAGTCTAAAAAAATATTCAAACTTGGTGTGATGTTAATGCGAAACAGAACTACAGTATATAATGTCAAGAGGCTATACTGATAACCGGCAGATGTATAGTTCTGTGGTGTAGTGCTTAACGACCCAGACTTTCACGTGGGTGACCCAGGTACGAATCTCGAGAGGGCAACACTTTCTATTGTGGGCCGGCTGAACTAGGCTTGCCTGATTTCTTGTTAAGTCATAAGTAGACACGGTTGCATAGGCTTTGTGAGCATGTTTTGGATAGTCCTATTCAATTAAGATAAAATACTTAAATGAAAGTTATCCCTCCACTACATAAGTATTACAAAATATATTAACAAGAATTAGAAATTAAATAGGCTTTTAAAGCTATTTCTTTTCAAATGGATTTTAGAAAACATGGTTAAAGTAGATTTTGAATAGATAAATACTCATAATAATATCCTGTTCTCAATAGACCTCAGTGGGTTAAGAGTAGATTATGCATTTCCAAATTGAGCATTGTCAGGTTCAAAAATACTAATCAGAGTTTGTAAGGCTCTGATTTACTAAATATAATTATTTAGAAACCAAACTGAACCCAATGAAACGCTAAAAGCCAGCGAACTGGTCTTAATCGTTTATTCAGAGAATTCTAATACACTTTATACCCGTCAGTAGACAACTCAAAATACTTCATTGTCCTGTCCTATCTCTCTTCCTTTGTATTGGTTACAAATGTGCTAAGACTGTTTACCCAAATTTACCCAACAGGCATGATCAAGATATAGTAGCTCAGCAGGTGTGTACAAATTAACTGGACTTACCATAGTTTGGACATGTTGGACAGTTGTCTTCTGTGCTGCACAGTAGCTGAATAAATGAACGGTCACTGGTCTCTATAATTGTGAATGTTTGATTCCCATCCCCCTTGTGACTGTTGAATTCATATGAGAAGGAATTCCAACTGTGAGTGTCATATCTCAAATTCACGTAGTTATGGAACCATCTAACGGTCAGGTATCTTTGTGCACTATTCCAGGCCTGCAAGGTACCACCTCCACCTCCCTGGAAAACAAAAGATTATAGTACAACTCGGTTTCCAAAATAGTTGGGACGCTGTGTAAAATGTAAATAAAAACAGAATGCAACTCTATGTTCAATGGAAAATAAAAGACAAGACAAGATATCAAATGTTGAAACTCAGACGTTTTATTGTTTCTTGAAAAATATGTGCCTACTTTGAATTTGATGCCCGCAACACATTTCAAAAAGGTTGTGGAAGAGGCAAGACTGTAAAAGTTGTGTAATGCTAAAAAACTGAACCTGCTGGAACATCACACAACTAATTAGGTCAATTGGCAACAGATCAGTAACATGATTGGGTATTAAAATATCATTCCAGAGACTATGGGTCTGTCAGGAGTGAGGTTGGGGATGGGTTCACTACTCTGTGAAAGACTTTGCGAGCAAATAGTGCAACAATTTGAGAATAATGTTTCTCAACGTAAAACTGCTAAGTGTTTGTGGACCTCATCATCTACGGTACATAAGTTAATTAAAAGATTCAGAGAATCTGGAGAAATCTCTGTAAGCAAGGGACGAGGCCGAACACCAATATTGGATGGCCATGATCTTCGGGTCCTCAGGCAGCTCTCCATTAAAAACAGACACGATTCTGACTTGGAAATCACTGCATGGGCTTAGGAACACTTCCGAAAACCAGATTCTGCACGTATTACAACAGCATGGCGTCATAGTGAAAGAGTCTGGTGAAAGAATCTGCTAAATTGGCCTGTGTGCTGTCCAGACCTGTCACCCATTAAAAAACATTTGGCACATTATGAAAGGAAAAATACAACTAAGGAGACTTCAAATTGTTGAGCAGCTGAAATTCTATATCAAGCAAGAATGGGAATACATTTCACTTTCAAAACTACTGCAATTGGTCTCCTTAGTTCCCAAACTCTTACAGAGTATTGTTAAAAGAAGAGGTGACGCAACACAGTGGTGAACATGCCCCCGTCCCAACTTTTTTGAAATGTGTTACTGGCATCAAATCTCAAAATGGGCATGTATTTTTTAAGTTTCAACATTTGATATGTTATCTTTGCACAATTTTCAATTAAATATAGGAATGAATGATTTGCACATCATTGCGCTGTTTTTATTTGCACTATACGCGGCGTCCCAACCTTTTTGGGAACAGGGTTGTATAACATTAGATCTAAACTTCAAATCTCAAATTGTTTAATATTCAAATTATTCAACTTGTTTCAAGATTGAGCTCATAATATTTGGAAATTAATTCTTGATAGTAACAATATCAACAGTTATTAAATGCCCAAAAAGGAGCATTTTTGTAACATCTTTGTATGAGATTTATAACTATCAGCAATCTGACAGTGTCTTACCTCACCAACAACTTCGTAGTGCCAAGTGTAGGGGGTTTGGTTCCTTACACTTACATTTGCCCCCATGATTGGGCTCTGCTATGGGGGGAACAGATGGTGTGGATAAAATCTCATCAGTTACTCTATCATGTAAATCTCATCAGTTACTCTATCCACCAACAATCACATGACCATCTGCCATCCACACACTATATAAAACAATTCAAGTTTCAGTTTGTTCTTCTTCCCCAGGCTTTGTAAATAATGTCAAATACAACCTTTCTAAAAAAATAATTCAAGCCTCTGTTCGTCCTGTTTGTCGGGTTAACAGTAAAACATTTGCAAAAAAGAACATCTGAGATCTTCATGTAAGGGGCAATAAAACAAAATTAATCTTCTTACGTTCACTTTTCTCCAAATCACACAATATTTACATTCTTTCCTCTTCTGGATCTCTGTACCAGTCTTTATAGCCAGCAGAAGGGTGCCTGATCTAAGTTGTGCACAAAATGACCTTATGCTTTTTTTAGGTTCAAGCAGACATATGGTTTTGGGACAAAGCTCTCTTTGATGAGAGTGAATATTCTGACTTTTGATTTAGACCAAATATCAGCTACCCATTGTTTCTTGTAACTCAGTAAAAGCAAATGCTTGATTTGTTTAAAATTACATGATGATGTATTCCTGAATACATACTGCAAATCAACTTCACAAAAGATAGATACGTTTCTAATCTAATTGGTTTGGGATTCGAAAGTCGTAATATTTGAAACAGAGCAGCATAGGCCATCACTGGAACAGACATGAATTATACAGTTTTAATATATAATTATAAGTGCCTATAACATGTGATCCTCATAAATATGTAGATTTAAAATCAATAAATAATTTATGATTTGAAATGGAATGATTCCAAATTTATTAAACTACTATTCTCTTACAGCTAACATTTTGTTATTAACTATCTGCAGTCTTAAATGTTGTTTTTAGAGAAATAATGTATAATAATGACACTACATACACATGCCATTACATTTCACAAAAATACACAATGACATGTTGTTTTCCCTACCCTATAAGTAGTCTATAGACATGGTTGGGCAGCAAGAAATGTTTTAGGTTTTCTTACCTGGCCACTGGAGATTTAATCTGGAACTTTGAAGGATTGCTGTGCCGATACAAGGTATCTCGAACACAACACCAGGTCTTTAATGATTTAATAATCACTCACCTATGTTGCGCTACAACATGTATTCACCAAGTTTTTATAATGTCACCTTACACCCCATTGGTGGGCCTAAATCCACCCATACTTTGGACTTTTGCCAACATAGGATGTTACTTACAGGAGATGACAGACTGATGTATTCAGATAACAGACTGATGTATACAGAGCCTTTGGAAAGTATTCTGACTAGTACACTCCTTCCACATTTTGTTGTGTAATGCAGGTTCTCCAAACCTGCTTTTGGAGAGCTACTGTCCTGGTTGTTTTCACTCCAACCCCATGTATATGCAGCCTAATTCAGTTATGAACTGTCTAATTGTTAGAATCAGGTGTGCTAAATTAGGGTTGGAGTGAAAACATATCATTGATTAAATCTAAATTTTTTTCATCAATCTACACACAATACCCCTTAATGATAAAACACTTTTTTCGTCAGTTTATTGAAAATGGAAAACTGAAATATTTAATTTATCTTTTGCCATTATACCCATAATTGAGCTCAGATGCATTATATGTCCTCTAAACATTCTTGATATGTCTCTAAAATTGGATTTGAGCCCACATGTAGCAAATGCAATTGATTGGACATGATTTAACAAGGAACACACCTGTATTTATAAGGTCTCACACTTCAAAATGCAAGTCATAGCAAAGAAATCTAGCCATGAAGTCGAAGGAACACTCTGTAGACCTCCAAGAACTGGTGAAGCATACTGTAGATCTGGGGAACGTTGCAAAAAATGCTTAAGCATTGAAAGTTCCCAGGAGCACAGTGGGCTCCATCATTGTGAAATGGAAGAAGTTTGGAATGACTCAGATTAGTAGTTATACATTATCAGTATTATAATAGATATCAAATTGAATCATTACAGGCATTTTCCCTAACCGCCACGGTTCAAACAAGTATCTTCCTAGGTTCCAAACCAGCTAGAAAGTGTAACCTAGCCCCTTTGCTTCATTCACTTGTTGTTGCTGGCTTCTTAGGGTTTTAGGCTTGGTGTGTGTATAAGCATTTGTTGTAAAAGGGCATTATAAAATACATGTCAGAGACTGATACTGACAAGTCAAAAGGGGTAATCATTGTAAGTACACGTCTGAAGGCAAAGTCTTACACGCTCCTGAATATTACAGCAGCACCTTAGGGAATTAATTTGCAGTTACAGAGAACTTGTAGAGAGGTAAGAATGACTGAGAACTCAGTAAAACATCCTCTGGATTTTTCAGATAATTTTCTTTCTTCATTACAATGCATTACAAACATACTAATGTAATAGAGGTACAACTTCAGGAGAACACAAATATGCATTAACTGTATACAGAGAACATTTGAGCTAGGAGGTTCATAGACACATTACATTAAGAACATATTCGATAAACACATTTGTAAGTGGTTGTTGTATTATATTGTTTATATATTGTTAAATTGTTTATTGTTTATTTAGTGTAATATTGTTAATTTTCCATTTTAAAATAAGTAAAATATTTTTGTTTGCAAATTAATACTTGTGAATATGAACATTGTCCAAAAGAATAATCAACTTCATTATAAATATATACTGTTGAAGTGAGACCTTGTCACACCTGCGCCATCTGCCTCCAGTGCTCCCCCTGCAGGAGGCAGGCTTCGGCGCTCCACGTCACCGGCCTTCTGACACCACCGCCCATTTCATCAACTCATCACACCTGTTGTCTCGCCGTTACGAGCACAGTGCAGCTCAAATAAATGAATCTATCGAACCAAACGACTCCGCAGTTCGCTCCACTCTCTTCAGACGCACATGCTGACAGAATAACACAACCTACTCAGAAGAGAAAGAAAATGGAGCACGGAGCCGAGAAAGAGACCGGTGTTGCGGAGGCCGTCAAGGAACACTCCACCATGCTGGCCAACCTAGGCGTCGCAATGGATGGCCTTCTACAGGCGGTTCGGTGCCTAGAGTTGGCCCAGTCCACTCCCGCAGCACCGGTCGTATCACCGCCTCCCCAGCCTGCGTCCAGTGGAGTGGGGGCGATGCACATTCCGCTTCCTCGGGACTATGACGGGGCGGCGGACCGCTGTCAGGGTTTTCTCCTGCAAGTGGACATCACGCTCCAGGCGATTCATCCTGCGCCGACCGATGCCCAGAAGATCTCCTCGCTCGTCTCCTGCCTGTCCGGCAAAGCCCTGGAGTGGGCCACCGCTGTATGGAACACCGAGGGGCCCATCCAGGGCAGCTACGCCGAGTTCATCCGTCGCTTCCAGGTCGTGTTCGACTATCCGCACGAAGGAAGAGAGGCGGGCGAACGGCTGTTCCATCTGCAGCAGGGGACGAGATCGGTGCAGGAGTTCGCACTGGTTGTTCCGAACCCTGGCAGCGGGTTCTGGGTGGAACGACCGGGCCCTTTTCGACCACTATCGCTGCAGCCTTCGGGAGGACGTCCGGAGGGAGCTGGCGTGTCGGGACGTGAACCTCTCATTCGAACAACTGGTAGAGACTTCGATCCATCTCGACAACATGCTGGCTGCCCGAGGACGTCCTGGCGACAGCCCATTCGTTCCACCCCACCACCTGGACACCGCCGTCCCTATGGACCTGGGGACTGCTGCACTCCCGGGCAGAGGGCGAGGAGGAGGAGATCGGAGGGGCTCAACAAAGCGTTGGGGCAGCTCTGCTGCTCCGCGCTACACCTCCTCCTCCGACTCCAGAGGTGACAGGCACGGCGCTTCCGTGTCACCCCAGGTAGTTCATGTCCATTCACCGTTCTCTTTTCCACTCACTCTCTGCACCATCCCTGTTGAGTTCCCCGGTTTTCCGTTGCTTTCCCAGTGTAAGGCGCTGGTAGATTCAGGCGCTGCTGGGAATTTCATCGATAGGGCTTTCGCATTACGCGCACAGATTCCCCTTCAGGTCCTCACCAGCCCTCTGCCTGTGAGAGCGTTGGATAACCGGCCACTAGGGTCGGGCTTTGTTAGAGAATGTACTGTCCC
>JACXGI010014472.1:0-18997 GCA_016801175.1 Esox masquinongy | reverse complement strand
AGTTGTCTATGAGGCCCCGAATTCTTGCAGAGTGGCCCGATGATATTAAGGTCAGGAGACTGTGATGGCCACTCCAGAACCTTCACCTTTTTCTGCTGTAACCACTGGAGGGTCAACTTGGCCTTGTGCTTAGGGTCAATGTTGTGCTGGAAACTTCAAGGGTGTCCCATGCGCAGCTTTCATGCAGAAGAATGCAAATGGTCTGCCAGTATTTTCTGATAACATGCTGCATTCATCTTGCCATCAATTTTCACAAGATTCCCCGTGCCTTTAGAGCTCACACACCCCCAAAACATCAGTGTGCTACCACCATGCTTCACAGTGGGGATGGTATTCTGTTCACTGTAGGCCTTGTTGACCCCTCTCCAAACATAGCGCTTATGGTTGTGACCATAAAGCTCTATTTTGGTCTTGTCACTCCAAATTACAGTGTGCCAGAAGCTGTGAGGCGTGTCAAGGTGTTGTCGGGCATATTGTAACTTTTTTGTGGCACTGGCGCAGTAAGGGCTTCTTTCTGGCAACTCGACCGTGCAGCTCATTTTCATTCAGGTATAGTTGTATTGTGCTCCTTGAAAAAAACACACCGTCTTTTTCCAGAGCAGCCTGTATTTCTCCTGAGGTTACCTGTGGGTTTTTCTTTGTATCCCGAACAATTCTTCTGTCAGTTTTGGCTGTTCTTTTCTGCTCCCCATGGCTCCGTATCTAGCCTGCTCAGTGCATCCACGTGAGAGCTAACAAACTCATTGACTATTTATACACAGACACTAATTGTAATTTAAAAAGCCACAGGGAAATTCACCTTTAATTGCCATTTTCACCTGTGTGTGTCACCTTGTGTGTCTGGCAAAACATTCAAGGGTATGAAAACTTTTGATCAGGGCCATTTGGGTGATTACTGTTATCATTATGATTTAAAAAGGAGCCAAACAACTGTGATAATAAATGGATTCATATGATCACTAACCTTGCATGGTCAGTCATATTTTCAAAAACAATGCCAAAATGTCACAATTTCTGTCAGGGTATGCAAACTTATGAGCACAACTGTATACTGTAAACTGTTACTTCTGTTGTGTATCAACATTAGCATAGTACACATAATCACAGTTTGTTCCAGAATTTGAAGCAATTAAGAAGTAATTAAGAAGACTTTGGTGATTTATTGGAACCACGGCGTGGGCCATGTCTGGAAAGTGTTAAAAGAATGATGCCATATCTGAATTTCTTCACTTTTATGCAACCTTGCTTTAATTGGATGATTATAAACCTTGATGAATTAACCGCTAAGAATTATCATATTTTGTATGTTTGAGGTCATTATCCAATTGTAGCATATCTTAATCTAGATAATGTACGAATTCATCTCTGAGATACTTCATGATGTTTTGGCTGATCACTTTGGGATTACAAGATCCATGTGGCAGACAGAGAATATACTCTCAAGTCTCCAATCAAGTAGAATCTCTCTCACGGACCTGAAGGTAGTGAGTGCAATAGCCACTTGTGTGCTATGCTATGTACACCATTTCCTGTCTAAATAAATATGAAATATGACTCATGCATGAAATCAATACGTACTAATGAAAGAGAAAACACTTTATGTACATTTTGAAGAATATCTGGAGAACATACATCTTAATGAATAATAAATATGAATAAAAACAAAAATGTTAAATTTTAATGTTCTAAGTATTGGAATATCTTACAGGTTGCTGTAAAATCTGAGATGCAGAAAGAGCTCAACTTGGAACAGACTGACCTTCAAATGAAAGAGAGGTTCCTGACATTGTGCAAATACAGAAGTGCCAAGAGGGACAGAGTTGACTACATCCTGGTATGTAATCAGAGTTCTGCACAATTGTGTTTTTTTGTGTTTTAAAAGAATCCAACATCAACATCAATGAATGCGGTGGCTATCTAAGCTGTAGTTGGTGAAATATTCTCAGGTACAGTGTTCAGTGTACAGTGTTCATGATTGCCATTGCATCTTCAGGCCCAAGAGCTTCACAGAGAAGAACTTCAATGGGTGGACTACAGTGATGACCAGATTACAGTGAAGATGAAGCTGACAGAGGAGATTTTTCATCTTCTTCTAGATGACACTATATTAGTTCTTAAACACATCTGCATGACACCATTCTTTTGAACCTAAGAAAGAATGATTCTGTTCCCTTAATATATTTAGATCTATAGATGTATATCATATGTCATTACATTTTCAAATGCTTTGAATTCCATTCAAAATCATTTTGTCCGGCAACTTGATTTGACTCGATTTGTAATTTCATTGACCAATTAAAAAAAATCCATAATGTGATTATTTTATGTCTAAATGTTTTTACCGATTAACACTCCTTATATTTTGGCCTATCAAACAGCATGCACATAACCTCTCATAATCATTGCTTAAAATACAAAGAACTATGATGGTCAATGTATATTCCTGTCATTCATGGAACACATTTTCCTAAGTAATGCAACCCCATGCAAAATGTTGACATTGTGTAGCTGAAGGAAAAGTTAATGCTTTATGTGATGTAATATGATTTTTAGCATAATATAACTTGCATATATACATTTTCTTATTACATTGCAGTCATTGGCAAATTACCAATTTTCTCTGTAACGTAAGAAAAAATAAAATATATCTGCAAGCGGAAATGGTGGAGTCCTTTCCTTCCAGGACCTCCATGCACCCATTTATTCTTAATTCATTGTCAATCATTCCCCATTTACTCCCATTCTTTCCCCACTGACTCCCATTCATTCCCCATAGCCTCCCACTGTATCACCATTTACTCCCACTCATTTACCATTGACCTCCATTCATTCCCCATTGACCTTCATTCATTTCCGATTAACTTCCATGCGTTCCCCATAGACTCCCATTGAATAACCATTGACTCCCATTCATTCCCCATTGACCTCCATACATTCCCCATTGACTTCCCTGCGTTTACCATAAACTCCCATTGAATCACCACTGACTCTATTCTCCATTATCCCCTATTCATTCTCCATAGACTTCCATTCATTCCTATGGAGCCCCATGCATTTGTTGATTATAGTGCCACCATCAGGCCGATCATCTTGAAATGTTGTGATTCTTGTCCCAAGATGATATATACCGAGCGGCATGACGATTGGTGCAGAGCTGTAGTTGAAGATAACTTTTTAGTGTTTTAGACAAAATTCAAAATGGCAGAAAATCCAAGATGGCAAACTTTATGGGTTCTTGAGGCAAATTCGTTCCTTAGATGAAGAGGGACCAATTGGACCCATCGTCTAATAGATTAATTTGACAGATGGTATACACCAATGAGGAAAGTGGCGTGTCTGTAGCACATGCCATCTGACGGGAACATGAATCCAAAAAAAGGAATAATGAAAATAATAAATACATCCGTAAGCGGAAATGACGGGGTCCTTTCCTTCCAGGGCCACCATCGCACCCATTTATTTTTAATTAATTGTCATTCATTCCCCATTAACTCCCAGTCTTTCCCCACTGACTCCCATTCATTCCTCAAAGACTCCCATTGAATTACCATTGACTCCCATTCATTCACCATTGACCTCCATTCATTCTCCATAGACATGCATTAATTCCCCATTGACTTCCATTCATTTCCTATGGGGACCCATGCAATTGTTGATTATAGCGCCACCATCAGGCTGATCAGCTTGAAACGTAGTGGAGGACTTTCCACCATAGGCCTGAACACATATACTAAATTTGGTTGAAATAGGCCTCACCATCTTACATAAATGAGCATTTGAATTGAGACCACACCCACAAGAATTTTCATTGGCAATATCAGCAATCCTTATATTGAATTGTTCCAAGATAATATATATCAAGCAGCATGAAGATCAATGCAGAGCTCTAGTTGAAGATGAAGAGTGCTTTAGACAAAATACAAAATGGCAGAAAATCAAAGATGGCAGACTTTATGGGTTCTTGAGGCAAATTGGTTCCAAAGGTGAAGAGGGACCTGTGGACCGAATTTCATACCTCTAGGTCATGTGTGGCTTTAGGAGTGTAGCTTTAGGAGCGACTAGTGTAGCTTTAGGAGCGACTTAAATTTATTACAGCGCCACCTAAGGTTCAATTGGACCCATAGTTTAATAGATGAATTCAGCAGACGTATAGACCTATGGGCAAAGTGGGCAAAATAATAAGGGCAAATAATAATAACAATCCTAACAAAAATAATAGGGTTCCTGTGCCCCTTCGGGACAAGGACCCTTTATAATAATATAAATGTATGCTGCAATTAAGGAATCCAAGCTATAAGAATGCCATTACGAGGATAGGTCTTTTAGGCCTGATAGGTTGTATAGGCTTGTTTGTGTTCAGGATTAATGAGCGTTTAAGTGATTTTCTGGAATAGCGCCCCCAAATGGCCCATTGGCGCCACACATTACACATTGTTACGCACGCTGGTACCCTTGTATGTGCGTTTGTGTTTTTCCCCTCCTGCCGTTTCCCCAGGTGTCTCTTATGTTCCTGATTGTGCTCGTTGGTGTTTCCCACCTGGCAGTCATGAGTGCATCGCCTGACTGCTGAGGTGGACCAATCGGTGGACACCCCTCCTAATTGCACCACCTGTTCCTTTTTCCATTACCCAATCGCATCACACATCCCTGATTTAAAAACCCAGTCAGTTGGTTCTCCCAGAGAGACTCTTTTGATTTACCCCACATGGACATAGACACTCTTGAGATTTTTTGATAGACAGAAACTTTGTTCATACATACATCACTTAGTTTAGCACATACATCTCACTTTTTCCTGTTTCATGTGAATATGTATTGCTGTGGTGTTTTGTTTGGTGTTGTCTAGTCAATTGTTTGCTGTGTGCTGTTTAGTCCTTGTTCGACCTGTGTGTTCTTGTTTATCCCTGTGTCCCTGGGAAAAAGGGTTTTTCAGCAAGTCGCCCTTGGGTATACACAACCCGTAGGAAAACTTTGTCTAAAAACACTAGTTAGAACTGAGCGGACCACCCACTGTATTTTTGTATTGGTTAGTAGTCAGCTAAGCGGTTCTTGAGACAGGCAAGTTCAGTTTAGGGGTGTTTTGACTATATTATTTCATTTCTTGGGTTCAGCTCAGCCCCTTTTCCCTTCCCCCTTTACCGTGTGTTTATAATAAATGTTTTATGTTTGATGGTAGCTTTGGTTGTCTGTGTCGTTTGTTCTCACTGTTCATTTACACTACACTGATTTGCATGAGTTTTATGTTACGGGTCTCTGTACCATCCACCGTAGACTGCTAGAACCACAGGGTTCGTAACACACGTCCTTACCTTGTCATACCAATGATGCATACCAAACTTGGTGAGAATCTGACAAATGGTTGTGGAGATATTCTTTCACATCCTATGAAAATGTAAGACTCAGGAAGTGGTTTACATATGACATCTGCTGTGTTTTGAAATATCTAATTTTTTTTAATGGTTATTGATGCACATTACAGATGCTATGTGTGAAGTTTCTTGGAAATGGGACAAACGGTCTGGGACTACTTCTCAAAGGTAGGTTTTTCAGAAAATTCTAAATAGTGAAAAATGTAGTCAGATGGAAATGAAAACATCTTTTTGCAAAGTTGTACAGCACCTGTTTCCACATCATATTATACTAGTTCTATGTCTGTATGACAATCGGGGGCTGAAGTTATGAGCATTTGAAAATCTCATCTTTGGCCGGTAGGTGGCGCTAAAAGCATTGGCCTATGGACCAGGTGAAGCAGTCCAGAGTCACCATGGCAACTTGATCTGATCATGTTAAACGTGTGGTTGTAAGCGCATATAAGAACTTTTATGTCAGTTGACCAGATTTGGTGTGTGCTATTTACATATCTTTCATGAGCGGAAGTGAGAAGCACAGCCTGGCCCAAAAAAAAGGTACACACTACACTATTTCGTTGGACTGCCTTTAGCTTTGATTACGGTGTGCATTCGCAGTGACATTTTTTTCCACAACCTTATGCAACGTCCCATCATTTATTTCCGCCCAGAGTTTCATTAATTTTTGGCTGAGATCTTGTATTGACAACGGGAGAGTCAAACCTCTTCTTAGTCTTCTCCAGCACATCCCAAAGACTTTCAATGGGACTAAGGTCAGGACTCTGGTGGCCAATTCATGTGTTAAAATAATTCCTCATCCTCCCTGAACAAATCTTGCACATTGTAAGCCCGATGAATCCTGGATCCATTGTTTTCCTGGAATATGCCCGTGCCATCAGGGAAGAAAAAATAGATTGATGGGATAACCTGGTCATTCAGTACATTCAGTTACTCAGCTGACTTCATTTTATTGCCACATAACATTGCTGAATTTAGACCTCACCAATGGAAGCAACCCCAGTTCATAACACTGCCTCCAGAGGCTTGCACAGTAGGCACTATGCATGATGGGTGCATTTCTTCACGCGGTTCCCTTCTTACCCTGAAACGGCCATTGCTCTGAAATAGGGTAAATCTGGACTCATTAGATTTTTGACGTGCTGTACGCTGCTTGCTATTACCTGGCTACCTGCCAAACATTTTTTAATTTACTCTATATAAACTAATTGGTTAAATTCTACTTTAAGAGTTTACCAACGCAATATTTTTATCTGTTTACCTTTTACCCAACTTTTCTACACCGGGACTCTATTTGGACATAATTAACGGAACTACTCGCCCCTGAACACCCGAAGTTAAGTACCATTACTATGCCTTATCACTGTAATTGTTGTAGCTACAACACAGAGGAGAACTATCGTCTTCAGGTAAAGATAGCATAGTTAGAGGCTCGGCTTCAGATGCAAATGTCAGGCAAGGATTATGTTAGTGTAGAAATGGAAAAAACTGCGTCTGTGCCACCAGGAAGAAATGACAGTGTTGTTAGCCCTCCAGCACAGCTCCTGCAGCCGAGCAAGAACTTTCTCTTGGTCACTGGGAAGAAATGCCGTCGACCAGTTAAACCTGTGTCACTGCTAGAGCCGACTGAGATTTTCAACAGGTTTTCCCCACTGGAGTCGGAGTCAAGACCCGAGCCGTCTTTGGAGGGGAATGATCGGCAGGCATTGAAAACTTTAGTCATCGGCGATTCCATTACCCGCAGTATTAGACTAAAGAATCAGCCGGCAATCGTACACTGTTTACTGGGGGGGCAGAGCCACCGACATAGCCGCAAATCTGGGGTTGGTGCTAGCGAAGTCTAAAACTGGCAAGTATAGAGAGTATAGAGATATTGTTATTCACACTGGCACCAACGACGTTAGGATGAAACAGTCAGAGGTTACGAAGCAGAACATAGCATCAGCGTGTAAACTAGCTAGAAAGATCTGTCGGCATCGAGTAATTGTCTCTGGCCCCCTCCCAGCTAGGGGTAGTGACGAGCTCTACAGCAGACTTGCGCAACTCAATCGCTGGCTGAAAACGGAGTTCTGCCCGTCGCAGGAGGTAGAGTTTGTATATAACTGGCTGTCTTTCTGGGAGTCTCCCAGAAATAGGGCCAGGCCTGATTTGCTGAAGAGCGACGGACTCCATCCTAGCTGGAGTGGTGCTCTTCTTTTATCTAGGAACATTGACAGGAGTCTCACTCCTATAGCCTCACCATGAGATAGGGTGCAGGTTAGGCCGCAGGCTGTTAGCCAGCCTGCTAGTATAGTGGAGTCTGTCTATAGCATAGCCAGAGTAGTTAGTTAAGTTTTACCTATTGCCACTGTGATTCGTTCCAGGCTGAGAAAAGCTAAACAAGGTAGTGCTAAAAATAGCAACCTTATTAAGATAAAACCTTCCTCCACCTCGGTCACAAATAAAAATGACTGTATCACCTCGCATCTCAAAATGGGATTCCTAAATGTTATATCCCTTGCTCCAAAGGCAGTTGTAGTAAATGAATTAATCTCTGATCATAAACTAGATGTTATTGGCTTGTGTGAAACATGGCTAAAGCCTGATGAATTTACTGCCCTAAATGAGGCCTCTCCTCTTGGCTATACTAGTGATCATATCCCCCGTGCATCCCGAAAAGGAGGGGGTGTTGCTAATATTTATGACAGTAAATATAAATGTACTATAAAACACATCACTGGTTTTCATTCTTTTGAAGTTTTACTCATGAAAGTTAACCAGGCTGATATATCGTTTTACATAGCTACTATTTACAGGCCTCCCGGGCCATACACAATGTTCCTCAATGAGTTTCCAGAATTCTTGTCTAACCTTGTAGTCATGGCAGATAGTATTCTAATTTTTGGCGATTTCAATATTCATATGGAAAAAAAAAAATGTGAACACATTACTCCAGTACTAGCCTCTTTACACTGGCTGCCTGTTAGGGTTAGGGCTGATTTTAAGGTTTTATTGTTAACCTATAAATCAATACATGGACTTGCTCCTACTTACCTCGCTGAAATGATCCAGCCTTACATACCTACATGTAACCTTAGATCGTAAGATGCAGGCCTTTTAATTGTACCTAGAATTTCTAAACAAACAGGGGCCTTCTCTCATAGAGCTCCACTACTGTGGAATGATTTGCCAATTAAGGTTAGAAATGCAAACTCAGTGCAAACTTTCAAGTGTCTACTAAAGACTCATCTCTACAGCATGGTCTATGATTAAGTGTAGTCTGGCCCAGGGGCGTGAAGGTGACCAGAAAGGCTTGATACTGTCCACCCTTGCTGTTGATTTCCTGCCTGTTGCGCCCTCTCCGGGGCCTCCCCCGGATAGGGCCACAGTGTCACTGGACCCCCCTGTCTCAGCCCCAAGGTCTTATGCTGCTATACTATTGTGTTGGGGAAGTAGGGTCAGTTCTCCTTCTGCACTATAAATCCCTGTAGATCTAAGGAATGCATTTTCTAAATTTTCCCTGTCTCCTGCCATTTTAACCTAGGAGGACATGAGGTCTTGGCCCACACCAAGGCTTGAAAGACCCGTTGCTGTCCCTGTCCAAAGTCCTCCTGGTTGTGTTGCAGATCAAGACAATACCTGACGATTTCAGCTGCCACTGTGCTGACACCTCCCCCGTGTTGTCCCTGTCCCTGTCCATCTGGTCATGCTTCCGACCTGGACTAAGTTTAAATTGACTCTGGACTCAGCCCACATGCATTAATAATTATTACAATTTGTACTCTTAATATGTTCACCCGGCACAGCCAGAAGAGGACTGGCCACCCCTCTGAGCCTGGGTCCTCTCTAGGTTTCTTCCTAAATTTCGGCCTCTTAGGGAGTTTTTCCTAGCCACTGAAATTCATCACTACTGTCATCACTTCGTAAAGAGATGGCGGCTATTTTCAAAACCGAGCTCCAGGCTGCCCTAAGCGAAAATGTTACATCTATCAAGACGGAGCTACAGGCAGTTAAATCCGAATTGACTGGTGCTATTACAAACGTCAAGGCTAAAGTGAGCGCCCTGGAGAGCACTGTAGTTGAAATGGAAACGTCACTCTCCACATGCAGTGATGACATTGCTTCGCCACAGTCTAAAGTGGAACATTTGTCTGTCGAGCTGCTAAGAGTGGAAAATAAATGTGAGGATCTCGAGGCCAGATCGCGTCGCAACAATGTAAGGATCGTAGGTGTGCCTGAAGACTCAACCAGCCCTTCCATGATGTCGGCTGTTTCCACTCTGCTCAAAGAGGCCTTTCAGCTGAATAAAGAGCCCATTTTGGACCGCGCTCACCGCACCCTGCAGGCCAAGCCCAAACCTGGGGAACACCCACGTCCCATTATCGCCTGACTGCACTATCATATAGACTGTGTGGACATTCTGCGTCGAGCTAGAACCCAGCAAAGAATAAAGGTTGGCGATATGGTTATACATACCTTCCCTGACCATACCGCGAAGACTGCCCGTGCCCGTGCCGCCTTCAATGACATCCGCCGCCAGCTCCGTGAGATACCGGGGTTGCGGTATGGCCTTCTTTACCCGGCTCGCCTCCGTGTTACATATGGCGGTACCGAGAGAGAGTTTGAATCACTGGAGGACGCCAGAGCATACATTAAGACATTAACCAAGTAAGAGATCTGGTAACTTTTCAGGCAGTTTTGCCACCGTGGAAGTGGAATGGACTATTACGTTATTTTTACTCAACACACTAAGTTCTTTGTCACAGTTGATATGTTCATAGGTGCCCCGTTCTTTATTGTTGTAAGCTGGCAGGATTCATCTTAAGCTTAACCGTTACTATTACGCAAAATCCGGTAGCCTTGTCCTCAGGGAATTTACTTCTAGTGGAGTTAGCACTGGGTTCTCCATCGTTTGGGGATGGGGTCGATGTAAGTGCTTTGGTGAGGGTGGGAGGGGTGTGGTCATTGTTCGGCCAGTCTGGCCAGATTATATGTGTATGTGTGCGTTATCTCCCTTTTTTTTTCTCTCTCTTCTCCCTCCTTCTCTCCGGGGTGGTGTTCCACATTCATCTACGGCTCATAGTTAATACCCCGTAAATGTCCACTAACACTGGCAATTCAGGACCCACTCTTAGAGGTTCACATATTAGGCTTGTGAGCTGGAACATCAAGGGTTTGGGAAGCCCCATTAAAAGATCTAGGGTATTTACACACTTGAAAAGTCTCAATGCGGACATAGTGTTTCTACAAGAAACCCATATGCGCAACACAGACCAGGTCAGGCTAAAATGCCCGTGGGACTCTGAGGTGTTTCACTCCAACTTTAATTCTAAAGCCAGAGGGGTTGCTATTTTAATTGGTAGATCAGTTCAATTCTCAACTTCTGAGCTGATTTCCGACGAAAATGGCAGATATTTAATCATTTCAGGCATGCTGTCGCACGTTTCCGACAGATTTTATGAATAAGGACTTTCAACGTCTCCCTTCTCTGCATGATAACCTCCTTATCTTTGGAGGGGACATGAACTGCGTTATTGATCCTAGGTTAGACCGCGCTCCTCTCCCAAAAGCTTGACCCCATCATTAATGTCCAGAACGCTTTCTGACTTCATGGCTAGGAATGGTTGCATTGATCCCTGGAGATTCTACAACCCTTCCATCAAGGAATATTCTTTTTTTTCGCATATGCATAAATCCTTTTCTCGGATTGATTATTTTTTCATTGATGCCAAACTTATCTCCAAGGTGTCAACGATTAAGTATCACCCTATAGTTATCTCTGACCATGCCCCGCTCTCTTTGGATATTCAGCTCTCTCCTCAACCCCGATGTTCCTCACCGTGGAGGTTAAATACTCTGCTCTTATCAGATGATAAATTTAACTCTTTTATTGCATCTTCAATTGATGATTTTATCATGATCAATCAAAAAGAGGCTGATCCTATTGCTTGTTCACTGCTGTGGGAATCACTCAAAGCATACTTACAGGGTCAAATAATTTCCGACTCTGCGCATTTAAATAAAACTCATAAAGCCAAACTCCAAGAGCTTTCCACTAGATTGGACAAATTAGATCAACAACTAGCCACTTGCCCCTCCCCTAGCTTGCTCAAAGACCGTGTTGATTTACAGACTAAATTTGACCTCATTACGACTACTGAGGCAGAGCGTCTTCTTCTGCGCTCACGTTCCACATATTATGAGCATGGCGATAAGGCAAGCCGGCTCCTAGCCCATCAGTTGCGCCGCCAGGCGTCCTCACGTATGATTCTTCAAATCAAAGATCCCTCAGGCACACTACTTACTGACCCTAATACCATTAACTCAGTATTCTGCTCATTCTATTCTTCGTTTCAAGTCTGAGTCCTCATCCGACACTTCTGAAATGAGTGCTTTCTTAGATAGTTTCGACTTTCCTACAGTTAGCTCACATGTTACCAAAGATCTTGATCTGCCGTTAACAGTTGGCGAAATCAACACTGCTATAAACAATATGCAAAATAATAAAGCTCCTGGCCCTGATGGATTCCCAGTGGAATTTTTTAAAAGATTTCAATCTAAATTGGCCCCAATATTGCTTTCTGTATATAAGGAATCTCTGCAGGTTGGGTCTCTCCCTCCTACTTTAAGACTGCTGTTAAAGAAAGACAAGCATCCCAACCTCTGCGGTTCTTACAGACCCCTATCTTCACTAAACGTGGATGCTAAAATCCTTGCTAAGGCTCTGGCCAGCCGCTTGGAAAGATTTCTCCCAGCCATGATATCAGAAGAGCAGACTGGCTTTATAAGGGGCCGTCAGTTATCTTACAACATCCGCACCCTTTTAAATATAATATACTCCAAAAATTCCGCTATAACCCCTGAAGTGGTCATCTCAGTTGACGCTGAAAAGGCATTCGACAGGGTCGAATGGAACTTCCTGCATGCCGTACTAAATAAATTTGGGTTGGGTGATATATTCATTTCATGGATACGCCTTCTCTATACGTCTCCACAAGCTAGTATCTCCACCAATGGTGTTCAATCTGCTTATTTTCCCCTATCTCGAGGCACCCGACAGGGTTGTCCTTTATCTCCTTTATCTCCTCTTTGCGTTGACCATAGAGCCTTTGTCTAGCTATCTGAGATCCTCCTCCATTTTTTCTGGTATATCACGTTTTGGAATAGAATTTAAAGTTTCCCTTTACGCGAATAATTTATTGTTACATGTCTCCAACCCCGGCCGCTCTATACCAGTAATTTTGTCCTTTATTCAGAAATTTGGCTAATTTTCAGGTTACAAAGTTAATGTCTCCAAAAGCAAATGTTATCCTGTTAATGCTCTGGCATGTCAACTGAGTCAGTCTGATATCCCCTTCAACTTGAGCCCCTTAGGTTTTAAGTATTTAGGAGTAAATGTAACCAGAAGGCTGACCTCCCTTTTTTCTGCCAATTTCTCCCCTTTAATGTCTAAAATTAAGTTTGATCTTCAAAGATGGTGGGGCTTCCCATTGTCGCTTATAGGTAGGATCAACACAGTAAAAATGAACATTTTGCCCAAGTTGTTGTTTCTATTCCAATGTCTCCCTCTATTCCTATCTAAGCGCTTTTTTAAAACTATTGATCAGGATGTATCTAGCTTTTTATGGTGTGGAAAGGCATCCAGAATAAGTAAATCAATTCTTCAGAGATGTAAACTCAATGCCGGACTCTCTCTCCCAAATTTCCAATTATATTACTGGGAAACACATATTCATAAAATCTTGTGTTGGTCCAAAACTACGCATCCCCCATGGTGCAAGTTAGAGATACATTCATGCGGCTCATCTTCTCTGTCAGCTTTGCTCACCTCTATCCCTACCAACCTTTCTGGCTTTACAGATAACCCAGTGGTAAATTCCACTCTAAAAATCTGGTACCAACTTAGAAGGTATCTTAAATGTACTTCTCCATTACCTTCAGCTACTTTGCTAAAAAAACATTTGTTTCAACCTGCACTGTCTGATCCCACGTTTTTTACATGGTATGACAAAGGCCTGAAAACTTTTAAAGATTTCTATAGGGGTGGTACTTTTCGTAGCTTTGCAGATTTGTCAAGTGAATTTCAACTCCCACCATCTCACCTCTTCTGCTATTTCCAAATCAGACACTGCGCCAAATCCTTGTTCCCTGCCTTTCCCTCATCACCCCCACTCCAATCGTGGGAAGAGTTTCTCTCTCCAGACCCCCCCCAGAAGTCTTTCATTTCAGTAATCTATAACAAACTCCTGAATTATGATACCTCATCCATCACTAAAGTTAAGGCTGCCTGGGAGGGTGGACTGGGGTTGGAGCTGCATGACACTTGGTGGGACGTTGCCCTCAACAAAATTACAATAGATTTACATTGGAACAATTAGACACCTTTGCTTTCACATCTTTACTGGCGAGACGACATCACCTTCTCCACTGGAAATCTACAAAAGCCCCTTCCAGCGCTCAATGGCTAAGGGATGTTATGTTTTTTCTGAAATTAGAAAAGATTAAATATTCTCTGAGAGGTGATTCCAACAAGTTTTACAATAAGTGGCAGTCCTTTTTAACCATCTTTAAATCTCTTCCTTCTTTACCTGCTAATTGATGGAACACCCCCCTCCCCCCTTATTCTTATTTATTATTTATTGGTTTTATTTATTTATTTCTTTATTTTCTGCTTGGGTGAATTTCTGAATGCCTGAACGATTGAACTTGGTATGTTGTTTGCTTTATGTACACGTTTGTTTACATATTGTACGGTAAAAAAGGAAAAACAGCTAAGAATGGCTTTATTTTTGTGTCATCTCTACCTCACGGTTATGTATTTTTCATTGTGCCATATCTTTCAATAAAAATATATAACAAAAAAAATAAAAAATCCAAATTGGGACTTTTTTGGTCAGGCAGTGTAGACCATAGGTCTTCAACCCTCTCCTGGGGACCCCCCAACCATTCCATCTATGAGATGTATCCCAGAGCTAGCACACCTGAATCAACTTTTTAACTAATTAACAAGCTCTTACCTGTTGAATCAGGTGAGCTATTTCAGGACAAAAACTAAACTGTGAGATGGCTGGGGGGTCCCCAGGAGAGGGTTGAAGATCTATGGTGTAGACCAGGGTTCGGCAAAAGCAAGCAAGTTTATTTATATAGCACAGTTCATACATAGAAGCAATTCAATGTGCTTGACAAAGAAAAAGAAAAAAATTAACAATACAATTGCATAAAAACAAATACTCAAATGAAAATATCAAAACAACATCATAATAATAAAACATAGAATAAGAAAATAGAAGTAGAATAAAAATGGGATAAAACATATACAATCTGTAAGGCTAAACAGTGCAGTTAAGTTTAAGTGCTCAGTCATAGGCACGTGAAAAGAGAAGTGTTTTTAACCTGGATTTAAAAATTGATATGTTTGGGGCACGTCAAAGATCATCTGGTAGTTTATTCCAGCTGTGTGCAGCATAACTGCTAAACGCAGTTTCTGGTTTGGACTCTGGGCTCTTCTAGCTGACCTGTATTCATGGATCTAAGGGCCCTGCTTGTTTTATATTCTTCAAACATATCAGAAATATATTCGGGGCCTAAACCATTCAGTGATTTATAAACTAAAAGCACCACTTTAAAAACTATTCTGTAACGGACTGGAAGTCAGTGCAAAGATTTAAGAACCGGGGTGATGTGCTCTGTTCTCTTGGTCCTGGTTAACATTCTAGCAGCAGCATTCTGAATGAGCTGCAGCTGTTTTACATGACTGCAACCCCTACGCACAGCAAAACCTAAAGTAGGCAATGGTAGACACCTGTGGTGATATTTTGGAGTTTATGCAGGGTTTTCTAAGGCACACAAGGGCATTTTCCCCATGCTGACTGGCAAGAGTAAACAATGTGTGATGTTGATGAGATTTTATGGCCTGACCCAGACCTGAGATGAGATGATGAGAACACTGATGCTGAGTAATGTGATGGCAGTTTCTAAAGTCCAAACAGTTTACGAAAATGGTAGGTAAGACAGAGGAAAACTCAGCTGCACAATTAACAGTTTATTCTTGCAAGGAGAGAGTACACAGGTTACAAAGTGACAGTGAATAATCTCTAAATGAATACAGGACAATCATCAGTACTTAAAGGGGTGTGGTAAGATGCTGCACAGCTGTCCTATGTTAATAAAACACATTCTATCACTAACTAGGTTTTAATCCACCAATAATTACTGTAGTTGACCATTGTTAAGAGTTTAGAGTCTGCTCCGTGTGTGGAATGTACTGACTGTCTAGCCTACTAACCAGAGATCATGTCCTAGACCAAGGTTATTTTCTTAGGGAATGTTTTTTTGTATCACCGAGACTGACTCTCTTTCCTCTTTACATCCAGTATGACAATGAACACTCGCCACACACTATTAGTATACAGGAATTTAATCTGTTTTTTACTGTACAGATCACACATGGATCACATGTATTATCATTACAGCAAAAGCAAATGCCGCTAGGTGCCATTCCCGTATGCAGTTGTAGCGCACTCCGGATCAGTAGATACCCGGAACCGTTTCAGGTTTACTACATCTTCCTGTCACTGAAGTCAGTTCCGCCACAAGGTCCATTCGGTCGATTTTTGTGAAGGTCAGACTCATCACAAACACTGTGTGATCACCGTACCTGGAGACAATCTTATGTGATAGATCACAGGTGTCTAGCTTCTCAATCAATCCGTAGGGAATATTACCGTAACCATTCACAATCTCCCATGACAACAACAGTTTCACTCGTTTCACCTCGGCTTCACTGAGGCTCCACAGTGTGTTGTCCAACCACGTCTCTATCTCGGGATTCTGACTCTGACTCTCTTTCCTCTTTACATCCACTATGACAATGAACACTCGCCACACACTATTAGTACACAGGGATTTAATCCGTTTTTTATTGTACAGATCACACATGGGTCACATATATTATCATTGCAGCAAAAGCAAATGCCGCTAGGTGCCATTCCCGTATGCATTTGTAGCGCACTCCGGATCAGTAGACACCCGGAACCATTTTAGGTTTACTACATCTTCCTGTCACTGAAGTCAGTTCCGCAACAAGGTCCATTCATTCGATTTGCGTGAAGATCAGACTCATAACAAACACTCTGTGATCTAAGTAACTGTAGACAATCTTATGTGATAGATCCCAGATATCTAGCTTCCCAGTAGATCCGATGGGAATATGGCCGTAACCATTCACGATCTCCCATGACAACAACAGTTTCACTCGTTTCACCTCGGCTTCACTGAGGCTCCACAGTGTGTTGTCCAACCACGTCTCTATCTCGGGATTCCAGCACCTATCATGGTTCACAAGCTCCTCGAGACCGTGTGCTTCGAGATTGGTCACTTCGAACTCGGGGTTGTGCTTTTCGAGTATACCGATCAAGACAGTCCACGCTTCATCCTCGGACAGATAGCACCACATTTCACCGATCAAAGTCTCAGGGTATTCCACCCACGTGTCCAACTTATGCTTCTTAGGCATCCGGGTAATTGTTTCTATTACTCTGCGATCGAGTGACCATTTTGAATTTCTGAGTGAGTTCCATGTTGCTCCTGTACCCTGGTCACTGAGCTTCATAGAGATGTGCTTACATACCTTTTGTGACTGTGTTTATATACACGGTCTACTACGTACCATCGCATAGGACCGGCGTATCCGACCACAGTTGGGCTCTCTGACCACACAAAGTCAGTTGTAAGGACCCATAGCCATTTAGTTGCCCGGGTGACTCGGCTGTGGTTGGACACAGAGCCCCCATGTATATGAGCCCTTAAAACGCAAAGTGTTGGCTGACGCACCTGTCCATTGCATGAGCCAAAGTGGATAAGTGTAGCGATCCCTGAGCTATTTGTATTTACCATTTTATACGTATCGACCTAGGTTCATGAACAACACCTAACTCAGCAGGTCATGGCTGTACAGGCGTATCTGAAGACATGGGGCCAGTCTCACTTGAGTGCCAGATTCAAGTACGTCAGCTTCGAAAGGTTTCTAGCCAGACCACACAAACAGATGATGGCTGAGTTAGGAGAACCTTTTGCTCGGCAACATTGGAACCTGTGCCATACTCTACGAAATGCGTTGATGAAGAAATAATGGGTAGATGGGCGAGACTCGATGCCACCTACTCCGCGGAAAAAGAGAACCCCGGACCTCAAGAGTCTAACGCTGAACATCAAGAGACTCTCCGTGAGCGATAAACCGGGCGCCAAGAGAAGACAATTACACCATTCCCCTGCTGACACAGACCTGATTGTCACCAACTACGAGGACCGTGTATCCGTAAAGGATCGGCTGGGCGGCCCCATGAGAGCACACAATCGGAGCGGGAGCGGGGGTCTTTTTACAGGTCAGTTCACCAGAGGATGTATAATGAGGAACGTGGGTGCCCCAGTACCAGGAGGCGCATCACGCAATATTATTGCGCTAAACCAGAGCGAAAAGAGTCACGCGGAGGCTTCTACCCAGGGTCTGGAGCTAACACTTCAGGAAAAGACTTACAGTAACCAAGGGCCGGGCCCTCATATCTGTGAATGATTCCTTGTGATGTAAAAATAAAACGCTTTTGTACACCGATATGTCATGGTCATAGTTTTTATTTGACAAAGCTTGTGTTTCCACATAATAATACATAATCGCAGGTATACCAAATCTCCTACAAATTGTCAAATGTTTTTAATGACACAAGTTATTGCGTATACAACATATAGAATAACAGCCTGTAACTTAGGAAAGGCAGTCCGTCCCTGGGTTGTAGGTTTATCGAGTCAAGCTGTAGCATTAGACCCGGTCTTCTGGTCCTGTGAATGTGTCAACGATCATCGCTGAGTAAACCCAAGAAGCATTCCGGTAATCACTCGGGATGAAAAAGGGCGATCTGGTTCGACACACCGGGCACAATTTAGCGGTTTTGTCATAGCAACTTTTTACACCTCTCCATGTGCGGATGCACCCGAGACAATAACAGTGGCTACAGTTGGGTAGAATTCCGAATCGACGCTCCTTTGGAATGTCCTTGTCAAATACCACATCCAAGCATCATACAACATCACACTCCTTGTCTCTACTGCGCTGGATGGCAAGCGAGATCTCCTCATGTGCCTCTACGTATTCCATGTTCCATGTACCCGGAGCGCAGTCTCGCAGCCTTTATGGGCTCACTCGGACCGCGGTAAGGCTGTCCCGGTACAAATGCAAGGTCATTCACACGGTCCACTGCCCCTGGTCCTCTGAATGCTGCTGCTGCTCTCGTTGCTGCCATTGCTCTCTGTGGTGCTTAGCCTGACTGCCGTGCCGAGCACCACTATTAGTGGTCATAAAGAAGCGGTCCCCGCCCATGGACCTATTATCCAACCTTTGTCAACCCAGCTCGGTGTACATGGTATGCTATTACACTGAGTAAAGTCTACAGGGGCATTGTGTAACAAAGGACATATAACGTTCCGTACACGATTGATACACACTGATACCATGTTTACATGGTGTGCCCATACACACCTAATACTCATCCTCACTGTCAACGTTTGAATCGTAACATCCTGAGAGTGCTGAACACACTCTTTTTCTTTGCTTTATTATCCGGTCCCTTGGAAGGTTTGTTGCGTGATGGTTCGTTTAA
>JACXGI010014471.1:0-18854 GCA_016801175.1 Esox masquinongy | reverse complement strand
GATGTCCATGTCTTCCTGTAGTCTGTTAGATGTCCATGTCTTCCTGTAGTCTATGTGGCAGCAGCTGCTGCTGTTTCTTTGTACTGTTAGGGTCTAGGCAAAGACCGGCTAATCGCCACACAGCCGCTCCTGACAGGACAACTTCAATCAAAACGTTCCTCCACATCGTCCGAACCCCATCACAGACTATTTCATGCTCCCCGGAACATTGTCGAAGCTTATCTGAATGAGTGCACACCAATTTCCAGTGACAAAAAGCTTCATTATCCGGGCAGAGTGGAAGCGACAGGGGGGTTTAACAGTGTGGATGATGGTTTGGCGTTGTGTTGTGAAAAGAAGCCACTTCGGAGTTGGTGCCCTATCCAAAGTGACAAGCGGCTCCTTGAGTTGTGACTAAACTGAGGCCATTTCCTGGTGTAAGGACCAGGGACCAGGGCGTCCGTGGGGCTGCCTGAGTGGTTTCTACTGTTGTTCCTCTCCCCCGGCTTTTCCCACCACATGTCCTTTGGTCCACCAAAGGGATGGACGTGTTGACATAAACCGGCCCTCCCACCGCTTCTGGAAACGGAGAACAGATGGGATCTTTTAAAGGCTTTATGCTGTTTCTAGCGGGCTAAATGCTCGGGGGCTGAGGGTGATGGTCGGATGGATGGCTGATGGGTAAATGTCCCATCAGGCCCTCTTTGGCACCAACCCGCCCGCCACTGTTATTTCTCCCCTCGTCTCTCCTTCCATGACCCCCCCCACTCCCTCTCTCTCCTTTTCCTCTACCTCTGGTCCTAGTCCGTCACCTCATCGACAACAGACATTATTTCACATGTCCATAACATAACTCACATTACTCGATTAAATATCGAACGTTAGTGTTATTAAACAGCGATTCAATTTCTTCAGATAAAATAGCTGTTCTGGGGTGTGATTCATTTAAGGAGATTGGAAAATGATAGCTTTCTTGCTGCTTGTCACTCAGAGTTAAGTGAAACCCAGTGTTTGGTAGATTTCCTCCTCATTTCTCACTCTGACTCTTGAGAGGATTTCTGCTGCCAGTCGGCTTTTTGGTCTGAGATATTAAACGTTCAGACAAGTAAGACCAGTGTGGTCTCCAAACACACCAAATAATAGAACGCAACGTGTGAGGAGACAATTCTGAACAGAAACACCTTTTTTCTCCGCCTAAAACTATAATGTGAATTATGAATGCCAGCTAGAGCTCTGAAAATAGCTCATCTCACTCCCATTTTTCTGCTGGGCCGCTTACTGCCAGCTGTGCATTAAACTTTTATGGTTCTGTTTTGAACTCTTTGGGAGTGCACTCAATTTTTTTGCTCACCTCTGCACTTTCTCTCCACACTGATTTATTAGAGCGCTAGTCACACCTTTACGCAGACCTGTTAGCTGCCAAACCACCCAAAAATCTCTTATCTTGCTTGTAGCCTTATTTTACCCCCTAGACCTTCCGGTAGGGGCCAAATCAAATGGGATTTGCGCGGTTATCGGTGTTTGTAAAGGTCTGAAGTTTAGGGCAATGGGCTGGTGTTAAGGCGGGAAGGACTGGGCTCCTGCTACATGTTAACATGGTTATCAGACCTCGGAGTGCTCCGCAGGCCAGCGCTATGTCGTCGTCTGAGGGAGTAATGAAATCTCAGGGCTGGCTCGCCTGGGGACCACGCTCATTGGCATTCGTCCCTCATCAGCCTCTCTGTTTCTCTATTTCCTAGCGGTAGCCAGAGTTCAGTGTTTAGATCCCTAGCAGCTAACGTGAGGAGCGAGCCGTGTGCTGGCTCCTGATAACAAACCCCCTACAACAGAGTGATGGGACAGGATGGTTCTGCTGGTGTCAGTCTCTCCTTCTCTCTCTCTCTATCTCCCTATATCACTCTGTCTCTCTTTTTCTCACTGTCTCTCTATGTCTCTGTCTCTGTCCCTCTCTCTCTGTCCGTCTCCCAGTCTCTCTTCCTCATATGATTCAAAGCTAAAGCATGCCTTGAGACTTTTTAGACTGTATTTTATTAGGTTTGATGTGAGGCCTGCTTTATTGGCATCCTGTCCAAAGCCAATTAGGGATTAAAGCACTTTCAAAAGAAAGCTGTCTGATGCTGTGTTCCTACTATTAATTTCCCCTGAAGTCTCATGGGGGAACTCTCTGACCCCTGTCTCTTCCCCTTATAGGTTCGCCCTCTTATAGGTTCACCCTTTCATTGGACCCTTGCGAGCCAGCGACTGGCCCGCCCTTGAGAAGAGACGCGTTGGCCCAATTCCACAGAGACGCTGAATCTGCAGCCACGTCAATCACATCATCACCGCTGGGTAATTTATCACTGTTGACATATTTCTGTTTTTGTGTTTAGTCGGATTTCAGATTAGCTTCAAAGATTTGTAATTGTTGATTTTCCTCCTCAATGCTGAAGAGGAAAGAAATCATTGTCATTGGTTTAAAAAAAAAGTGTAGTTTTAGCTTTCCGATATTCACAAAATGATTCTGAGACAACCTGAGGATTACAAATCCACACCACAGGTAAGAGAGCTATGCTCCAAAATGAAGTGATACTTCACATTATTGGCATATGGAAGTCATTTTGCATCAATCAGGAAGTAATGGATTTGAATATAAACATGAACATGAGCATGAGTGTTAAAGTAATCCTCCCACATTTGTGTTGTTCATGTAAGTATTCAAGAAGTTGGAGGTTTAAATTGGAAGCAAGGGAGTCTATCCATGTACTGGTCATTAGATTGAAGTCCCCGCCAATGATCAAATTAATCTGAGAGCTGTCTGGGTTTTGGTCTAGTGTCTTTTTTGAAAAAGCTGGTATTATCATTGTTTTACATAAATATTGATTAGGGTTACCGAGGTGGAGTGGATCTCTCTACTATCAGATGGCAACATAGTAGATTTGTGTTGGACAGGACCTTTTTTCTCTGTCAGAATCATTGCACCTATAGCCTTCGCAGAACACATTGTGTGGTATGCATGAATCTGCCTTAATCTATATATATTGTGAGAAACATTCTTTAGGTGGGTTTCCGGTAAGAATTTTACTTCTTAAAAGAGGACTTTGCCTCTTTTAATTGGTTGATTTAGACCTTTCCTGTTCAGAAATTGAATGCAAGCACTTTTTTAATGGTTCCTTTTTGGGTCAGATTTTCCATCAAAATCCATCAAATTGTCGCTGTAAACAGAGGTGTTTTTGTACCACTATAAGTTGTTTGTTGTGAGACTCAACCATTCTTTCAATGCAGTAGATGGACTTTATCGGTACAATTCTTCTTCCGTCTTTCTCTTTAAATTCACAACATTCATGTCGCAATCTTTTTGCCCAAAGGATGATCTAAACTGAAGAAAATATGACTGATGATATCCTCTTACTTGGGTAAAATGTACTTACTTTTAGTGGTTTATGTGGTGTTCCCATCTTGCTATTTGTAGGTGAATGCACCTTTAGTGAAATCAAATTGATCACGTCTTGTCAGGTCCACAGTGTGTTTTGTGTGTTCTTCTTGTGCAAATGTTTGTCTCATGGTAATTTCCCAGGCTGTCACACTGCTGACCTTCACAGCCCAGAACTGTGACTGAATTGGAAAAAGTTAGGCTTACAGCCCCAGAACAGTAGAAATACAAGAAGACAGCCTGAGAGATGATCGCCAGAGCTTACCCATGATTTTGTAAAACGATTAATGCAAATCGTTCATCATTTCAGTCAGATTATCATGTATATGGCCATGAATTGGCCAATCGAAGAGTGTCGTGGGGTTTTCTCTGGGAAGGTGCCATTTTTGTTTAAGGCATGTTATTTTTTTCAAAGAGGAACAACAGTCACCTGATCACCCCATACATGTTTCCATTCCAATCCAAAAAGAAAATGTGCTCAGAAAGTCATCTCAGTGGCCTAGGGTGGTACCAAATTGAAAGAACAAACAAAAATGAGTCCCTGCAGGATGGGTGCTGTACCTAGTGAAGTCCTCTAGCCAGTCTTTCCATCTTGCTAATAGTTTTTCTTTGTGACTATTTGGGTGTTTTTCGACATTGTGAACATGTTTGTTTATCCAAGTCTCACCTGTGAAAGAGACATTAGTCTCAGTACTTCCTGTTTAAATGCTGCAATGAGATAAGTCAACTAATCTGACAAATATTGCATTACAAGACCTTAGTTAAATCGTGGTACAATTATGGACAACCCCGGGAAAGTTTTCTTTTCTATATTTGGATATGAAATCCTTACTTCAACACTTTTGACATATACAGGAAACCACATTAAACAAATAACACTGAAAGATTATACATTGCAATCATTCATTCATCAAATATCGACAGAAATGCATTTTGATAGGTTCTTGTAACTGTCTTGTAAGATTTTTAGCCCCCACTTCTTAAAAGTATTGCTTCTGTGTCAAGTTTGGGGGATATCTTGAGGGCTCTTCCCACGTCCTCGAGCATCATTTAATTGGATTGAGGATCTGAGCATTGAATCAGACATTCCATAATGCTACATTTATGGAATGTCTGATTTATTATTTATGGAATGCTTTATTCTATTATTATTTTCTCTCTAGCTATATTTTTCTTTATATACTTTTATACTTCTTAACTCTAACTACGTACTTTGTCGGGTGCCATGTCATAAGAATTTCATTGTGCAGGATGACGCTGTGTTGTTCGGTGCATTTGACGAATAAATCTTGAAACTTGAAACATTTCTTTTAAACCATTCCATTGTAGTTTTACTTGTATGTTTTGGATCAATGTTCTGCTGCAAGATCCATGTTCGGTTCAGCTTAAGCTTTTTGACAGATGGCCTCACATTCTCCTCCAATACAATTATGGAATTTGTGGTTGACTCAGTAATGGCAAGTTGGTCTAGTAGATTTGGTCTTTACCTAGGTGATGTCTAGCAAATGTCAGTCATGTCTTGATATTCTTTTTTAAGATCAGAGGCTCCGTCCTTCCTGACCTCCCATGTAGAACAAGTTTGTGCAGTTTCTTTCTGACAGTTGACTCATGCGCTTCGACACTGATAGTGGCAAGAGAGCCCTCTGGATCCTTTGATGTTACCTGGGATTCTGTGAGCGTCTGTCGGTCAGATCTTGGCCAAAATCTGGTAGGATGACCTGTCCCATGTACACCGCTGAAAAACATTAAGGGAACACTTAAATCACACAATGGGCCTCGATGAACGAAACATTTTAAAGATCAAAATCTTTACTGTACATTGTGTAATTCGTTGAGAACAAAATTACCTAACAAAGGTCAACGGAAACCAAAATCACCAACCGACTGAGGGCTGGATTCAAACTCACACCGAAAATCTAAGTAAACAATTGAAATCACAGGCTGTTCCAAATTGCATGAATTTCATCACGGCAACTCATCGTGTATGGCCCCCATGTGCTTGTATGCACTCCCGACTACGTCTGGGCATGCTCATGAGACGGCGTATGGTGTCCTGGGGATCTCCTCCCAGACCTGGATCAGGGCATCAGTGAGCTCCTGGACAGTCTGTGGTGCTACTTGGTGGCGTCAGATGCACCGATACATAACGTCCCAGAGGTTCTCAATTGGATTCAGGTCTGGGGAACGTGAGGGCCAGCCAATGGCATCAATGCCTTTGTCATTCAGGAACTGCCTACAAACTAACTGGAGTACCTGTGCAACCTGAATGGGCTGCAGGTACCGCCTCATGCTACCAGTAGTGACAAGGACACTAGCAAAACGCAAAACTAGAGAAGAATCAGTCAGGAAGGATAAGGAGAGAGCAATTGTCTGTGGCCACCACCTACAAAACCATTCCCTTTTTCGGGGTTGTCTTGCTGTTGCCTCCAGTGCACCTGTCGTCACTTTAATTTACACTAAACCAGGTGACATTGATTCACAATCGCTTATGCTTCCTAACTGGCCAGATTGATACCCCTGAAGTTCAACTGACTTAGTGTTATACTGTGATGATTACGTGTTCCCGTCATTTGTTGAGCAGTGTAGATTGCCAATGGTCTGAAATTTTCTCCATATGGAGATGGATCTGTTAGACAGTGGATTGATCTACTTCAAATTGCTTGGAAAAGTGTTTGTAACCCATCCCAGACTCATGGGCATCAATGATCTTTCTTCTGAGAGCTTGAATTGTTTTTTTGATCTTGGCATATACTACCCCACACCCATAACCCTAATGATTTTGTAATCGTTTCCTCCTATTTTGGTTTGATTACAATTTCAGCCATCTTATATGTTGGTAAAGGTAGGGGTGTACTAACTAATGTGCCTAAGGAAATTGCATTTGTTTTTTTTTATTCCTTTGCATAAGTTTATGATAAATGTGACTGGAACTTATCTTAAATATCCATCTGTCGAAATATGGAAAAAAATATATTTCATGGGGATATACTAACTTTTTCATATGACTGTACATGTGAAGGCTCATCTACTTTGGCCCAGTTATTCTGAATCAGTAAAGAGAATGCATCTTTTGGTTTAGTTTCTCTGGCATTTTTTTTAAATGCTAACAATTTTAATTCCTGGCACAAAACCTATTCAAGTCCAGAGAACAATATTTGCATTTTCACACATCCCATCCATATCATTTAGAAGAATTTGATATGTATTGTGAAACTCAACCAAGGACATTAGAGTTGTATTCGAGTTGTATTTTGATATGACATGCCTACAAATATAATATTGGTAACATGATAATGTGGAATTTGTGAAACAAGTCTTATTCAGGTAACGTTGACCAATTCAAGCATTCTTCACGTATCATGTTGGAATAAGATACTTTCGGTATGTAGGTGATCTATCCCTGTTATGTAGGTGATCTATCCCTGTGATCTATCCCTATTATGTAGGTGATCTATCCCTGTTATGTAGGTAATCTATCCCTGTTGTTATGTGGGTGATCTATCCCTGTTTTTATGTGGGTGATCTATCCCTGTTTTTATTTGGGTGATCTATCCCTGTTGTTATGTGGGTGATCTATCCCAGTGGTTTTTCAAACATTCTAAATGCTGTCATTGCAGATTGAAGCAGATATTTTCATTCTGATGAGAGTGACCTCTGAACTCAGGTTTATGATGGTGCACTAATTTAATTGCTTGTTATAGAGCCAACATGGGGGCAGTTGACAAAGCATTGACACGCTGTATTATGCAGTTTCACTCTTCCATGGCCTTACCTTCTCACAGGAATTTCCATGTTAATTTGGCCGGAAGATGTGGAATAATAATAACCAACTGGAAGAAACATTATTTCACTGCTTTACCCGCTAATGAGGTTTGGCTGCAGTATGAGAACTTATGCAAGTTATGGACTAGGGCAAAAAAATACGAAGGACTGAGAGATGCCATCTTTTCAAGTGCCCTTTTAGTGGATTCAACATGCCATTGTCTGCATAGACTTTTCTGGGTTTTTTTGGATGTTGGGACAAGTTGTACAGTAAGGAGTTATGATGTCTTATTTAAATGGGGTTTACTGAAATGGATGTCATGGTGTGGATTAAACTGCCATGTTTAGCTTAATTTCATTTCCAAAAAGAGCCAAGTATTTTAGGACGGGTATTGTAATGTACTGGTTATGTATCCTCTTTACAGGTTCATTTTGTTGAACTGTCTGCTGGCTAATGGCCAGATCAAAGCTGGAGCCAAGACAGATGTGTTTCTACTGTTCAGATAACATTCACAGAGGTGTGTGGTGTTTTTTCACTGGATGTTCTCTCATGTAGCCTGCAAAGTTTAAAGAATGGATAAATTATGTTAAGTGTGCTCATATCTTTCTGGTTAATTGGGCTTTGCAATGTTTTAATGTTGTTCTTTCTGACCAAGCGCTATTATGACGGACATAACCTTTTTCTTGGACACATTTAGCATTTACTAAGTCTTAATTAATTGGGATTTGCTGTCATGTTTTGTAACGTTATTTTCATTCCTGGTATATTCTCTTCACTAATAGATAATTTAATACTAATAGTTGATTTATGCAACTGAATCGGTTGATCAGAATACTCTGATTGTTCTACTATTGGTAAATCCTGTGTATAAATGTAATTGCATCCACATAGATGATGCCGAATTATAAAACAAAATCTATGGCTATGATTAACTAGATAAATCAAGTTAGACTGAGTCGCTATAATATTGTAGCTTGTCTGTTTCTGAAAGCCTCTTTGTAATTACCGAAGTCATCTCCTGTTATGTGTAGTTAGAGTAACCCATAGCTACGTGGAGGTTCGCCAACTAGCAAACGAAATCTATGGAGTACGATTATGAACAATAGCTTAGCATTAATTAATGAATATGGTGGCAGATTTGGTCTAGTGATTATGTTACATTATTATGACATTCACATACAATATTCATTTCTATGAGTCACCTTTAGTCAATTTCTTTGCTGGATTCACAGCTGAAATTTGGATAATGCATTGATGTGCCAAATTAGTTTTCTGAAATAATTACAAACAGAAACAAGTATAAGCTATTTGATAAGCCTCTGTCTGTGTGTCATACATGACGACTGAAATCTGTCCGTTTCAATGGAATGATTCCCAAGGGTGCAGTGGTCTAAGTTATTGCTTTACAATACGGCTGCATAACATTACCTCTGAAGGTGGAGGTGTTGGATGGTTTGCTTTATCTCACCATGCCCTAGTGACTCCTTGTGGTGGTTTGTGTCCTGCGAGCTCAACCCTGATTGTGGGCTGGAGGAGGCACTCTCCTCCAAGGGTGTAGGGTTTTTGGAGGAAACATCCTTGTTGAGCAAAAACCCACATTCGTTGAGTGAGCAGAATGTAAGAAGAAGCAGAATGGCTTGGCGAGAAGAGGTCGTGATCTTAGACTCTCCGGAACATATGCTGGATTTGTTACGATGGACCATGGTTTTGACATATAACCCATTGATGGGCACCTTTTTGAAGTGCTTTTGTTCGATAGAAAATCTGATGATTTGACCTTTGTGTGTACCTTTTCCTCTCCTACTGTTTCTCTCTCTGCTTCATCCTTCCTCCCTTAGCAGGCCCTCTGAACGCCCAAGCATATCCATGTTCATTTGCTTACTCCTCTTCCCACGCAACATACGGTCTCACGTTGTCACGGGAGCAAAATGCAAGGGCACGCCTCGTCTTAACCCCTACACATTTCTGTAGCCGCCCCCGCGCGCACTCAGACAGCCATCCATCAGCCTGCCTTCCCTTGTCCTCTTAGGTAGATAAATGCCTGCTGGTTTCCGGGTGAGCTGTCATTTAGTTGTATTTGACCCAGTGCTGGAGCCACTTCAATCATTGGCTACCCACAAGTAATATCCTCCTGTCTGTCCTTATCTCAGGCTCAACAATAGAGAACCTTCCTTGTAGAGAGCAGGGAAATGATGAGGTTTCCTAGGTTGTGGGGTATTGTGCAGGAGACAATGAGGTTGTGGGAATTCACCACCGTGGATGCAGGGAGGCTGGGTTAGCAGCGAATGCCCCTTTCTGCGCTGTCGAGCTGCTAGTACAGGACAGCGGTGGCTTCGTGTCCCGTTCCTGGCGTGCTCCGTGTGGGGACGCTGCCTCGATGATCCACGCCTCAGGAGTTGCAGCCTTCATTTAAAATCTTATCTTGCTCTGAGACATTAGAAGGGAGCTTGCTCCAGTTCGCAGGGAAGTAGACAGCAGTGACATTAGGTCTCCCGTACTCTTTCTACTCTCCCTTATCTGTACTGCATTAGAGCACAGGACTGAAAATTGGCAATAGCCTGTTTAGGTTGGATGTTTAGATCACTGCAAAACCTTTTTGTTGATAGAATATGGTGAATGAAACACTGCTTCTCCTAATGTGTGCCACATTAGTTAATGGCTTACTTCTTATGCCCGATATCTGAAATGACAGTCATTTAATGACCCTACATGGCCATGGAATGTGCAGAGCCAGCTGATTACTTTAGAGGGAACAGACCTGGCAGTCCTCCCACTAGTATTCCAGTGCTAATGCTAACTTTGGCATGAGCTCCAATCATAAACTAATCTCTTAAGACATACAATGCTACTTAGCCTTATTAAGTCTTTCCTGTCGCCTCTGAGCTACAATACATTTTAATCACAGTTTTTGCTCTAACTAATACTCATACTGCACATATCATAATCCATGTTTTGTGTGGAATTACAGAAATTCATATTTTCAAGGGATATTTAGAGTATTCTAGATATGCAGATTTGACCTGCTTTTTTTTTATTTAGCCATAAAATCAAACCAGCAAGTCCATTGATTGATGTATGAATTGCTTTCCTGAGGAAAACATGGCTTATAGTTGGCAGGTAGTGTTTGTTCCACAAAGGAAAATAAAAGAAGGTCATACAAATTACTTTGTAGAACATAGACTATTTCAAGATCTAAGATATTCCTCAACCAGAGATAGACAGATGATATCTTATTAGAATTTTTAAAAATACTATTAAGACTACTAAATTAAAAATATTTTACTTGATGTTATTTTTAGATATTTTGTCATTACAGTTTTTCAGTTTTCCCACAATTTCCTCACCCTTTTTTCATCCCATCCCAACTCCATGAAATCCAATTGTGCCTACGACTAAAGAGCATTTTAGACATGTAATACAAATGAGTGGTTGTTTGCAAACTAGCTGTCTTTTGGTGAATGATGGGAACATCATTTAACAAAATGCCCTTAACACATCAATTAATTTGCATGTACAGTAATCTGTCCCTTCTATGTTAAATCCCCTAGCTGATGCTCTGTTCCTGAGGAAGGCAGGTAACCTACATTTCTCTCAAATTGTTGCTTACTGTGTTCTCTGTCATGTTTACCAGGTAAAATCAGTAAAAAATATATAAAATTTAAGAAGACTCTCCAAAGAGTAACATTCTCAGTAAATATACAGAAAAATTTTGTTTATCATCTAACTTCAACGACTGTGACTATCTCTGAATAATCTAGAAGCTAACCTAGAAAGGCATTGATTGTCGGGCATTGAGGAATGTTTCCTTTGAAATGAATCTTGTAAAATAACCTGATGAAGGTGTTTGGACCGAAACATTGTTCTTAATAAATCTATTTTTTATATTGCAAGTGATGTGGACAGTGTGCAGGAGTTTTTTGTTCAACTTTATTTGGACTTTGGTCTTCTCCGACACAGCGGTTGATCTGAAGGTGTGCAAAAGCTTGGTACTTTTATCCTTCGAAATTAATGACAGCTGCTTCACTACTCACATTGTGTCACGTTCGATGGCAGCATCCAAGCTTCACAAAATGGGGAAGTTAAATTCTCGCATGGTGAATAGAAATATGGAAGAAAATGTTTTGTTTTTGTTAAGTTTCTGGTGTAGCAGGTAGAATGTCACTTTAATATGATGCTGATGGCAAGGCTTCACATCCCTTGTAGTGTATTTGACTGTAAGAATGTCTGCTAAATAAACAAAATGTAAATGTGTACAGTATGTGAAAATGAACAAAACACAATCACGTAATGAAGTATTGGCATCCTTCATGAAATCTAGCAAAAGTGAATGCAACAAAATAAAGACGCCTGTAAATGTGTCTTGGAGCACTCCTCCATGAAGCATGTTTCAAGATCCTAAATAGTTTTAGGTTTGCAATTGTGGACTGTGCTCTTCAATTCAGACCACAGGATTTTAATTGGATTCCAGTCTGGAGACTGAGATGGCCTTTGTAAAACATGGATTTTGTGGTCCTGCAACCATTTCTGTGTTGATTTTGGTCTATGTTTAGATTCATTGTCGCGTTGAAAGGTCCATCCATGGCCAAGTCGCAATCTCCTGGCAGAGGTAACCAGGTTTTGGGCAAAAATGTCCTCATTATGCCATTGATCTTAACAAGAGTCCCTGGACCACTATTGGCAAAAAGGCCCTAAGCATCAATGATCCGCCGCCATATTTTACAGTTGGGTAGCATGTTGAATCCAGTCCTCTTTTGTCCCCAAACTTGGTGATGGTGTGCATGGCCAAAAAGTTAAATGTGTGTCTCATCTGACCAGAACAAACCATTCCAATTGTACTTTCAATAATGCTGAGTAATGTTCAGAAGCTGCAATTTCACTCCTTTCGTGCACCAGTTCCAAAGAGCTTGTGAACATGGGTGTGGCGTCTTATAGTTGATGTTGAGACTTGATAACCCTAAAATGCCATTAGACTGTGCAGTTGAGAAACTCTTCTTTGCCTCCCTCACCACGGTCCTCACCATGCATAGGGGAGATATGCACATGGTTCCTCTTCTTGGCAAATTTGCCACTTTTCTGAGCTTCTGTTTGTTAATACTAGCTATGGTTAGCAATTGTTCATCACACCATAATGCTACTAAACATCTGGTACCTAAGCATGTGGGAGGGGTCCTGAAATTTGTGAAACAGTATAAAAAAAAATTTAATAGAAAGCATTTTCTATTTTACACAAAAAATCTAATTACAGGTTGTACAAAATAGTAATATTGGATTATTGTTAAGCTCAGTGAAATACAAGGAAAAAATTCTAATACGTGATTGAAATATGTAGGTTCTATAAAGATTACTTAATCGCTGCCTGTCTCAGTCTGTAGCTAGTCCGTTTACAGACCTTGAACACTTAACAACACAGTCTTCACCCTCTACGAACACTTAACAACACAGTCTTCACCCTCTACGAACACTTAACAACATAGTCTTCACCCTCTACGAACACTTAACAACATAGTCTTCACCCTCTACGAACACTTAACAACATAGTCTTCACCCTCTACGAACACTTAACAACACAGTCTTCACCCTCTATGAACACTTAACGACACAGTCTTCACCCTCTACGAACACTTAACAACATAGTCTTCACCCTCTACGAACACTTAACAACATAGTCTTCACCCTGTACGAACACTTAACAACATAGTCTTCACCCTTTATGAACACTTAACCCAAAACCACCCGCTGAAAAAGCCCGATCGCCCACTCTTTGCCCCCCATGTCGCACACTACGACCCTAAATCAAATTGTCTCAGGGGAGTTCTCTGCTCCATAATCCTGTCCCCCTCTACTCCTCCTCCCACCTCCTCTCCCTGTCTCCGTCTCCCTCGGAGCAGCTAGGCGACTCAGTGCACGCGTTCTCCTCTGGACGCCTAGTGGAGCACATGACCACCTGAGGGGGAGCTACTGTGGCATCCTCTCCCCACCGTTGCTCCTCCCCTGTCCCCCTGCCCCTCCCCTCCCCTCCTTCCTCTCTGTGCTTCTTCCTTCATTTAGCATCCAGCACTATCGCTAATCTCTGCTCCAGAGACTGTGGCTGATTGGCTGATGGCGGGGGAGCGGCCATCAGCCAATCAAAGCTTGTGATTATGTGAATATACTGTCGCAACCAACCTATTTGTAAAAAACAAAAGAGTATGGTCCTGTTTGTTTTCACCCTTATCTGATTGTAACCTAATGAAAAGAAAATATTATTTGTAAAAGTAATTCCTGGGGCACTAAGTGGAGGACGAACCAGCTGGGTGGGATCTTGTGGTTTGCTACCAAATATATTTGTCCCTCAAAGGATGAAAAACATGTTCCCTATCTTCCAGCTAATGAATTAGCAAAGCGGATAGCTACCTAGCCTCCCAGAAAAGACAGCCCACACAGCTTCACAGTTGTGGAACATCTCTCCTAATAACACAAACACTCTCAATCTCTCTGTTGCCAAGAAATCGTACGAAGTATGAAGCTGATTTCTGGTCACTTCAAAGTGGGAGATGAAAGGTGCTATGAGAGTAGTTAAGAGGTTTGTGAGACTTAGAAGCTCCAGGTGTGTGACCATAAATAATTCTGGAACAGTTGTCCCTCACAACGCCGACTGAGGAAGCTTCAGTGAAGGACAAGACATTTAAGGTATCGTGGGAAATGATTGGTTGGCTGATTAAGCTGACGACTATACACCTTTTTTATTGGCTGATAAAGGCCAGAACGTTTGATTGTTCCATCAAACGGCTCCACGCATTTGACAAAAATTGCCCGGGAACGAGATTAGTCTTCTACTATTAAACACTCCTATTCTTTGTCTCTAACAGTGAGAGACACCATGAAAGATTCAATGAATTAATGAAATGAAAACAAATCCACAGATTTGCAAGGACACATTTTCAGTGAGGCGAAAGGGCATGTTCTTTAGACACTATTTGTGTCTTATCTGTACGTTTGAGTGTGTGTGTGTGTGTGTGTGTGAGGGACACTGACAGAAAAACAGAGACACAAACTTTGACGGAGAGAGTTAACAACTACACAACATTTGTTTAAGCTGACAAACGTTTCCTGTGTGCACAGGCATCCTCGTGTCCTAACTCACGTCCGCCTGCGTACGCCTGTGTGAAATTAAATCCACATCAGCAGGCAGGAATTGAGATCAGATTAACAGGACTTGACATCTTCTGGGTTAAAGACAGATGCTTGCTCCAATTCCTGCTTTCTTCTGCCCTCATCCAAATTAAATTCATTTCAGACCGAGAATATGTGATATGCTCCTGTAAGTCTCTCTGGATAAGAGCATCTGCTAAATGACTAAAATGGAAATGTAAAAATGGATATCTCTCGTACTTAGCCAATGCAGTCATCAAAAGTAGATATTTTTCAGCGTTACATGAATTCAAACCTGTAATCGCAACCCAGAGCTGCGATTACAAAGGCTTGCTTTGGCTCAAGCCAGCTGTTTTATTCAATCCGAAGTGCCCAAAATGGCTGCCTTGGCCAATTAGATTATCTGCATCGATTTACCTCAGCATGGCTTGCGTGACTGTGTGAAGGGTTTTCAGTGAAGACACAGATTATATTTTATACTGCTCAGGGCACAACTCTGTCTTGTGTAATCAGGCTAAATTGATCACAATAGTGCGAAAAGTAATTTGAAAGTAGAGCATCGACACGAGAATGAAGGACCCTGAATAGCATTAAAATAAATGCGATTATCATTTATACGAGAGTACAGTCTCTGCGGTCCAGTGCAGTGTGATACGGCTTTATATCCTGCCCACTGAGACAGATGGAGCTGTTTGGTGTTTCAGATGGAATGACTGAGACGGGGGCAACCTTGAAACGTGTGTCTGGATGCGTGATGCGGCGCTGTTTAACGTAAGTTGTTGCAGCCGAACCACACCGAGAGGCCCGTCTTCATTGGGGCTTGATGAGCCAGGGTGAGTGACGCGTGCTCTGCCCCTTGGCGTGCTGAGGAACAGGGTTTCACGCGGAGGCATCGGAGGCATTGGGGTGGGTGGGCCTGCTTTGTGGTTTTTGCTGTGTGAAGGAGAGTATAGATATAGTACACATTAGGTGTACTAATGTGTGTGTGTGTGTGTGTGCGCGTGTTGCTAGTTCGATCGCTGGTGTGTGGATGTGTTAAGAGTGCTGCTATATGTCACAGTTGTAGAGCAAAGGTTTATTCAGTGTTCCCCAAGCGTTACCCAGCTGGTTCAGAACCCTGGTCCAAATCCACGGCAACGTTGAGGTGTTGTCAAGGAGGGATGAAAGGCGAAGTCCTTCCTATTGGCCAGGAGCTAATCCCTACCGCTTCGTAGATGCCTTCATGGACAAAGACTTCTTTTAATTTGAAGGACGTTGCTGGAAGTCAATGAGGATTTTGTCACGCTTTCTCAATGAGTTTTTTTTTGCATTCTTGTGTTCCCGACTCCGGTCCACCAGTACTCCAACAGTACACCTCTTCATTGTAGACCCAGCCAAGCACAGCTGAATCAACTTGTCACCTAATTACCAGGCTCCCATTGGGATGAATTGGGTGTGTTTGTCCAGGCCTACAGCAAAGATGTGTGCTGTTGGGGGTACTGGAGGACCGAAGTTGGAACCCAATGCTTTACAGCTTGTCATATTTATTCATCTGTGTGGTGATGGATGTCAGATGTGTTTCTCGATCCTTTGGGGTTGAACAAATCAATTGATGTAATGAAGTGCTCGATTGAACCAGTTACTATTTTGATACAAATCGTCTGCTTCATGGTTGATTTGTCAAGGTACTTGATGATAACTAAAACTGTTCTTTATTCTATGTTGGCTGGTAAAAACAATAAATCTGGAATGAGCTTGAAGAAGTGCCCAACTGTTTTTAACTGTTCCTGTCCACCTTCCATCATTTCACTGTTTGGAAAAAGGTTGACGGTAGCATTCTGTCATCTCGCTCTTTGCCACAAAACCAAGTCTGATTTACACTTCAAAGAACTTGGGATGTCATCGTCGTAGCTAAAAGTAATTACAGGACCTGGCTGCAGTAAATCCAAGCCCCTTTGGGATAGTTAATCAGGAATGTGTTGCCGGAGCCGCGTTGGAAAACGGTTCCTGGAACACAACGGACCTTATGCACATGAACATGGGTGAGTGTTAAATAACGGCCGAGTGGCTGCCTCACCTTGAGTCTCCGTTAAGCCTCGGTGATTGAGCTGAGAAGTGCCAGAACATCCGTGGGAGATCACGCGTAAATGTAGTGCAGTAATATCAGGTAAATGGGCTCCGTGTGTGTGCCTCTTGTCAGCAGAAACATCCAGACGGCAGGATATTTACCGTCCGCTACGAAGCGTGGCGTTTCACACCGAAATGGATTGTGTTCCCGGCCCACCCGGTGCACCATGGTGTATCTACGGCAGGCAGCACCGGGGAAAGTGATGGCTTCCTCGCCGGTGGCGACGTGTCCGGGGGAGGGGTCCTGATGGCTCCAGGAGTTATGTGGCTCTGTGAAATTGAACAAACAAGTTAATACATTCTCCTGGCAATCTGTTACCCAGGGGTGTACTAACAGTGACAGTCTGGCTGCTGAAATGTCTGACACTGGCCGTTATTTGTGTGTGGCGGCCGGACGCCAGGAGCCCCGGGGGCTTTCATCAGAAACACACGGCTTCCAAATTAAGGTATTCACCTCCGTATTTATGTATGGAAGTAACTCACAGAAAACTGTTGATTCCCCGTTGACTGGGAGGCAGGGAGGTTGACTGGGAGGCCGGTTAGGTCTGCAGGGAGGCAGGGAGGTTGACTGGGAGGCCGGTTAGGTCTGCAGGGAGGCAGGGAGGTTGACTGGGAGGCCGGTTAGGTCTGCAGGGAGGCTGGGAGGTCAGCCTGGACCAGGGTTGCCATCTTGCTGGGATTGGTGGGCGTGGCCTGACATGAAGCTGCTGGTGAGCAGGTGATTGAGAGAGCTGTCAGAGCCCCTGTGGGTACAGCTCCTGACAAACTCCTCCAGGGCCATGAATAATGCTAGCTCCATGCCTGAGTGATGGACGCTGTAATGATGTCCGGCAGCATGCCGTGACCAGCGCGCCCGATGGAGGGACGGGCAAGAATCACCAAGACATGCATGTCAGATGACAGAGATGTGGCAGTCTGCTCCAGTGGTCAAACTACTGCCTGCAAGTGTGGAGCACTGAGTTTAGTTAGAGCCCTGAGTTTAGTTAGAGCCCTGAGTTTAGTTAGAGCCCTAAGTTTAGTTAGAGCCCTGAGTTTAGTTAGAACCCTGAGTTAAGTTAGAGCACTATAGCACCAAACAAATAAATTAGCTGTTAAAAACGTAATTATTTATTTGGTTTCTTCACTTTCGACTGGTTTCTCTCTGTGCCAAAAATGTGTTCTTTAAGTCCCCATGCAGTCTTTTAAATCACTTTTAGGTCTAATAAATCATTGTGTGTGTAGTTTTTATCACTCCAAAATATATTTTATAATTTATTTCCCCTGAGTCTCATTTGGCCCTTGAAACGTTCAGTCTGGGCGTGTGTACATGCCACTGCTGGCTTGCTTCTAAAGCTCAGCAGGGTTGCTCCTCGCCTGTCCCTGGACGGGAGATCAAATTCTGCGCTAAGTGATGTCAGAGGGCCAGTCGGAGGCCCTCTCTGTGGTCCGAGGAGACCCCAGTTCCCGGGGGAAGGTATTGGGGTCATTGTCTTGTGTGAGATGGCGTCTATCGGTTGGAATTATTTATCAGATGTCCTGACGCTATATATACGCTATCCCATGACATGGAGCGCACAGTTGATGTATCAATCCAGGGGTCCTCGCTACATTTTCAATGTGGCCCTCATACTATCCTGGTCCCTTGACCACCTGATCCCCCTCCTCTAACTAAAACAGTACAGCAGAGGTTGTTACTAATCTATGTCGCTCTGGATGAACGTGTTAGTGTTGGAAAATGTTTACGTGCACAGACTTGTTCGGCTGACTAGTCTACACCCTGTATCCTTACCCACCAGAACAGTGATTGGTCGGTTATACACAAAATAACCTTGTGATGTCATGCAGTTGGCCAGCGGTACCATCCCGCCTGAAAAGACTGAAATCCCACAGCTCTTCCACAAATTAGCATTGAGGTCATTTTCTGAATTTAAGAGTGCTATTTCACAGCTGTGCGGACAGGTCTGCAGTTCTGCAGGTTGTCATAACTTAGCGGTTAAAGACTCCGGCAATCATGCTGTCTAATTGTGAAAGATTCATAGTGGTTTCGGAAGTAGCATCTGGCCTCTGTCTCAGTAAGCACTGAGGTCGGAAGAACCACTGTGGCTCATGTTCTCATAGTCTCGGTCTCCCTCTTATTCTCTGTCCCTCTCTTCCCCCCCCCACCTCTTCGGTGCTCACTCACGTAAAGCACGATGTTTCCAGGAACTCATGATTGGTTTATTCAGGGTACCCTTGTTGGTTGCCTTCCTTTGGGGTTTGGCCCGCCCAATTACCGCTAAGCACTCTCTGCCCGATTTCCATCCTTTTTCTCTCTCGCGTCTGAGGGCATCGTAATGGCAGTAATGGGCGCCACATAGACAACATAAACTCATGGAGGGAGAGATTATGTGAGGAAGATGAACTAAACTCTCCCCTCTCTTGCCTCCCTGGGGTTGAGCACTACAGGGAGATGGGGAGGGAGGAAACGAGAACGATATTCTGTAAGGA
>JACXGI010014470.1:0-12791 GCA_016801175.1 Esox masquinongy | reverse complement strand
TGGAGGATCCTACTGCCCAGTTAAGCTGCCAGGTTTCTGAGCCAGAGTTGACTGTGACCCAAATGGACCCTCTGTCCTACAAAGTGCTCTACTATTGACCAAGGCCCTTTGGCAGCACTCTGTGAGCTCAAGTACAAAGTAGCGCACCAAATAAGAAATAGGATGCGATTTGAGAGGCAGTCCTCTTGGACGAAAGTCCCTCCAGACTGTCAAGGCCAGAAGGTGTCAGGCTGCCATGCCTGTTGTTCTCAGCACTTGAAGCAGAGTTGAAAAATAAAGGTTAGTAGGAAAGTATACCACCTTGGTAGTGATTGGAGATTTAACATCCTCTATCAGCAGACGGTGGCGTCCCAAATGGACCCTTTTCTATATGCATTCTTTTTCCTCTGCCCCACCCTGCCTGCTACATGAATTCCTCCAGTACATATACAGTACAGTAAATGACTGTCTGTCTGCGTTGAGGGGGCTCTTGAGGTACAGAGGGGTGGGGCATAAGAGAGCTGTCGAGGAACAGAGAGGGCCTCGAAGCGATAACAATAATGTAAATGCTCATAAAATCGAGTTAATTAGCATTTCTCAATCTGTATGTGAAACAATCTCTGAATTACCATCTACAAATATATTTTTCCACAAATACATCCCCACACTATGCCTTTGGTCTGCTTCCTTTGGTCTCCTGTCCCTATGGGAGGATTAAGCCCAGTCAAAGTTCTTCTCCGTACTGTGACCGCAGTGGTGGAATCATGAAGGCAGGACAGAGTCCCTGCCCGTCTTCAGGAGTAACTCCGCCAGGCCAGCACTTGCCCCGGCATTGCTTGTCAGTACCATTGCTTGCCAGTACATTGCGTAGGTGGGGTCAGAGTAATGCAGTTACAGCCAGCCGGAGGAAGACCAGCGCCAGGCAGTCCAGGCTGACATCCTTGCGTGAGGAATCGTTTGTGTGTGCGAGGAGCAGCACCGAAACATCAGAGAGTGGGATCAAAATAGATCAATTTTTTCTCCAGAAAAACCAATCCCTAGCACTCGGCTAACCCGGCTAAATGATTCCACATCGTAACTAACCCTGTTGTTCCACTCTGCTTGCCCAAAGGCGCTGAACCACAGCTTATGCAAGACATAAGCAATTCGTTTCTAGAAACTTCACTGTAAGCACTTCTTCCACAGCTTTGGTAATGCTTCCGACATTGTCTCTGTTGAGGATAGCGTTGAGTCGCCAGCTCACAGGGTGGATCCCAAACAACGCCCTACATAGTTTACTAAGCCCCTATGGCCCTAGTCCTGCTAGTACACTAGGGAATAAGTGGCCATTTGGGGCGCAGGCAGAGTGCCCTCACCAGGGGGTAGAGTGCATGGATCCATCTTTATTTACTTGTCTATTATGATGTTTACACCAGACCCCATGGACAGATTACTGGTTATGGGTTTGCAGAGTGAGCAGCCACTCCTAACACAATCCCTTCTCAAATGAAATTTGAACGACCCCCTCAGCTCATAAACCTGGCATCTCCTGACTGTGTTAATTCATGATGCAGGGCCAAGACAGAGGGTCAGGGTTAGCAAGAGCCTCAGGGATGTATGAGCACCCTGGATTAGAGATAGATGGGGCAGAGTATAAAGATGAGTGGAGAGAGATGGGACAGAGAACTGAGATTGGACAGAGGAGAGAGATGAGTGGAGAGAGATGGGACAGAGGAGAGAGATGGGACAGAGGAGAGAGCTGGGTGGAGAGAGATGGGACAGTGGAGAGAGATGAGTGGGGAGAGATGGGAATGAGGAGAGAGATGAGACAGAGGAGAGATGAGACGGAGGAGAGCGATGAGACAGAGGAGAGAGATGGGACAGTGGAGAGAGATGAGTGGGGAGAGATGGGAATGAGGAGAGAGATGTGTGGGGAGAGATGGGACAAAGGAGAGAGATAGGACAGAAGAGAGAGATGAGTAAGGAGAGATGGGACAGAGGAGAGAGAGAGAGATGTGTGGGGAGAGATGAGACAGAGGAGAGAGATGGGTGGAGAGAGATGGGAAAGTGGAGAGAGATGAGTGGGGAGAGATGGGACAGAGGAGAGAGATGGGACAGAGGAGAGAGATGAGACAGAGGAGAGAGATGTGTGGGGAGAGATGGGACAGAGGAGAGAGATAGGACAGAAGAGAGAGATGAGTGGGGAGAGATGGGACAGAGGAGAGAGATGTTTGGGGAGACATTGGACAGAGGAAAGAAATGAGGAGAGAGATAAGACACAGGGAGATGAGAGGTGAGACGAGACAGGGATGGTGAAAGAGACGAAAGGAGATGGAGAGAGGAATGACAGATGAGTGATGGATGGAGAGAGAAACGACAGACGAGTGACAGACCAAGAGAAGAACAACAGATGGGAGATGGATGGAAAGATGAATGATGGATGAGGGATAGATCAAGAGAAGGATGTGATGGATGAAGAGTGGGATGAGAGATGAGAGGCGAGTGAGTGGTATGGGAGAGGGAGGAGAGAAGTGATATATAATTTCCGCATGTAGAGCGCAGTATTACAGAGCCCCGGAGGTGACATGGAGGGAAAAAATATTGTAAAGCACACGTGCGTTTTATAACTCGCAAGCGTGCTTTACTAAGTTGCACGTGTGCTTAACTATGTCGCTCGCGCGTTTTAAATAAGTCGCTCAATACCAACATTAACTTTTTCAGCAATTTGAGCTACAGTAGCTCGTCTGTTGGATCGGACCACACGGGCCAGCTTTCACTCCCCATGTGCATCAATGAGTCTTGGCCGCTCATGACCCTGTCACCGGTTCACCGCTTTTCCTTCCTTGGACCACTTTTGATAGGTACTGACCACTGCAGACCGGGAACACCCCACAAGGGCTGCAGTTTTGGAGATGCTCTGCCCCAGTCTTCTAGGCATCACAATTTGGCCCTTGTTAAAGTCGCTCAGATCCTCAACTTTGAGGACAGAATGTTCACCTGCTGCCTAATATATCCCACCCACAAGTGCCATGATAACGAGAATATCAGTGTTATTCACTTCACCTGTCAGTGGTCATAATGTTATGGCTGATCTGTGTATATTATACACTGCTCAAAAAATGAAGGGAACACATAATCATCACAGTATAACACCAAGTAAGTTAAACTTCAGGGATATCAATCTGTCCAGTTAGGAAGCATAAGCAATTGTGAATCAGTGTCACCTATTTTGGTTCAAATGAAAGTGACAACAGGTGCACCAGAGAGGCTACAGCAAGACAACCCCAAAAAATTGAATGATTTTGCAGGTGGTGGCCACCTGCTCTCTCCTTATCCTTCCTGACTGATTCTACTCTAGTTTTGTGTTTTGCTAGTGTCCTTGTCACAACTGGTAGCAAGAGGCGGTACCTGCAGCCCATTCAGGTTGCACAGGTAGTCCAGCTCCTGCAGGACAGCACATCCATACGTGCTGTCGCAAGAAGTACAGACTCAAGAGCATGGAGGAGATACCAAGAGACGGGCCGTTTCATAAGGAGGGCTGGACAGGGCCATAGAAGGGCATCAACCCAGCAGCAGGTCCGGTATCTGCTCCTTTGTGAGAGGAGGAACAGGAGGAGCACTGTCAGATCCCTACAAAATGACCTCCAGCGGGCTACTAGTGTGCATGTTTCTGACCAAACTGTCAGAAAAAGGCTCCATGAGGGCCCAACATCCTCTAGTGGGACTTGTGCACACAGCCCAGCTCGACTGACATTCACCAGAGAACACCAGAATTGGCAGGTCCGCCTTTGGCGCCCCATTCTCTTCACAGATGAAAGCAGCTTCACACTGAGCACAGTTGTGAAGCCAGAATTGGTAGGTCCGCCAATAAGCAATTGTAAATCAATATTATGACAGGTTTTTTTCTTGCCTTTGTCATCTCTGGGATTAGAACCAACTACCATCAGTTTACTGGCCCACTACTCTTGACCACTAGACTATCCTGCTGGCCCTAAAATTTTGTGACCACTGCTGATGTAAATTTTTTTTATAAAATCCCTCTCAATTGATTTAAAGATGCCCTAGGTAGAATTTTTTCAGTAAAAAAACAAAAGTTTTGTCCCCTATAAACATGTTGTATTAGCTAACGAGGCCCTCTAAGAGTTGTTTAGCAACATAGACAGTTTATTGCCAGTGGAATGTCAATTTATAATTTTTGGAGCATGCTGCTACTTTCCAGCCAATTCAGTTCCAGCAATCCCATTCCAGCCAATTGCCTTCTGCAAGGCGGGCCTTCCTCCTTGGCTTATTTTGAAAAAGCATTTTACCTGGAAGATATAAATAGCATAAGAACACCATAGGGAGCTAAGTTTGCTTACTGGAAGAATCTAAAAGGGCCCTTGTCTACTTCAGCATACACTACGAAAACTGAAAAGAAGCGACAGAAGACTTAGACTAGCTCTCTGTAGCTAGCAACCAGGAACCATAAGCTAACCTTAGCACGGCTAAGAATAATGTTGAACTTAGTTTTTTTTGGAACTGGTAATTCTATTTTTCATATTATTATTCGGAACTTCATTCTCTATCGGGCATTGGTGCGGAACTGCTTTCTGACTGCTGAGTAATTGCAAATGCTATAATTTTTTTTTACTGAGAAAATTCTACCTAGTGCAGCTTTAATTTGACAGAGAGACGGAAGGAGAGAGGAAAGTGGAGAATGAGAGTGGGGAGATAAGATAGAGAGGCGCTGTTTGTTGTATCCTCCTCATCTGTCTTTTAAGTTAAACACAGCTTAGCACAGTTACATCAGAGGTCTAATGAGGCCAGTTAAATAGCTGACCACTAGCTTCATCCCCCAGGGCAGACTAGGACCAGAACTCATCCCAGCCTCTACATTATAAGCCGGATAAGAACCCAATTTAGACCAGCCCACTGGTCTGAATATGCACCTGCCCTATGATCAATACAATTCTGCCTCTACCCGCACCATCCATTCAAGTGACAGGGTAGTTTCAGTCATGTGACAGGGTAGTTTCAGTCATGTGACGGGGTAGTTTCGATCCTACGATGGAGCGGTTTCAGTCACAGGACAGCGCTAAATCAGAGGCTGTATCAGAGGAAAACAACACTACAGAATTGAACATTAACTAGTGATGGCCATACAAGGCTTCATTACCGTTCTTCTAGCAGCAGGATATTATGCTAGCAGCGCTAACTCTTTTTCAAAATAAAAGCCATCATTGAAGTATATAAGGCAATATATTTAAAAATCAAATCTGTACATATTATGTTTAATGTCTGTTCTAATATTGTTCTAGTCTGTTCTTTTTTACAGACTAGATTGTTAACTATGTTTCCTTATAAATGTCAATGAAGGCTTTTATTGTGATAAAATGCTGGCAGCACTGTGGAGTGCTGCCAGCATAATATCTTGCTGCTGAAATAACGCTAATGTAGGCTCGTTTGGCCATCACTAACATTAACGTCAGTGAGCTGAGGTCTTCCTGCCGGGGAAGAATGGACAATGTTCTGTGTGACACGTACCGTTGGGACTGGTCTAGTCCAGCAAGGCCAAACGCCACGTCCCGTCACTGTGGGGCGGTACCTGTTTTAACGACCAGTGATTGGTTTTCCTCCATGGGTCCCGCCCACCGCAGACAGACTGACTGAGGGATTGGCAGTTCACAGCGCATCACTGATGTCGGTGTGTGAGTTTTTGCTCCATTAAATGGTCATTAAAGCAGTGAAAAAGCAAAGAAGGCACTGACCCTCTTGGCTAAAGGCGCCACTGGTAAATTGCCCCATCCATCATAATTCCAGGTAAGCAGACTCTGGTCAGCGAGTAACTACTGAACATAACCCGGCTGGAACAAAGCTCATACAGACACTGGGAGAGGTGAAGAAAGGAGTGGGGGAGAGGAGGAGAGGTGAAGAAAGAAGTTGGGTAGAGGAGTGGGAGGAAAGTGGAAGACAGGAGAGGGAAAGAGGTGGAGGGAGGAGTGGTGGAGAGAATGGGGAGAATAGGGGAAGACAGGAATGAGGGAGAGGAGGAGGGAGGAGTGGTGGAGAGAAGGCAGAGGAAAGGAGGAGAGGGAAGAGAGGAGAGGAATAGTTTAGGGTAAGTGTACATGAATGTCAGTCAGAATACCATTTTCATCCAAAGCATCCTTGCTTTATAGAGGGTGCTGGTATGCATTTCTTGTAGGGCAAGTGCCAGTAAATTGCTCGGCCAGATCCAGCATGAGTGAAATACTGAAAAGGTGACATGCCGCTCTCTGTACCTCACTCCAGACAGCTCGTAGTGGATATGCATCACGTTTATGAATTTACCCAACGTATATAACCACAGGACATAAACTTTAACGCAAAATGTGTATAACTGCATGACAAACTTTAACACAAAATATGTATAACTGCATGATAAACTTTAACACAAAATATGTATAACTGCATGACAAACTTTAACACAAAATATGTATAACAGCATGACAAACTTTAACACAAAATATGTATAACTGCATGACAAAAACTTTAACACAAAATGTGTATCTCTGCAGGACATTGTTTTTTTCCCCCGGCTTCAAAAGCCTCCAGTTGGGGGGCCACTGAATAGGCCTTGACCGGCCAGGACCTCCTTCTCTCTCACTTTACCTCTTTATCTCCCTTCCTCTGTTGTTCCTCGTCCATTTCTCCCTCCCCCTCTCTCTATTTCTCAGCACTCTCCCTTCTCCTCCCTTTCTCTGTGTGGCTGCTAATGTAACAGGTGTGCTTTTCACACACTGTGTGTTTTTCCGTTAGTCAGACTGGTGGGTTGTGGCCCAGGTCATTGATAACACCATCCTGCCTGCAGCTGGCCCGGCTACAGCAGAGTCCTGCAGATGGTGAAGGGTGAACAGGCCATGGGCCAAGAGAGGAATCGCCGCCCAGACAGACCCATCACTCACACACATTAGAGGCAAACAGACAAACAGGCTGTAGACAGGCAGACAAACAGGCATGTTCACAGACAAACAGGTGGACAGGCTGTTAGACAGATAAACAGGCAGACAGGTAGACAGACAAACTGGCAGACTGGCTGTTAGACAGATAAACAGGCAGACCGACAGGCTGGTAGACAGACAGACAAACAGGCAGACAGGCTGAGGGACGTACAGACAGACAAACAGGCAGACAGGCTGAGGGACTGACAGACAGGTAGACAGGCTGAGGGACTGACAGACAGACAGACAAACAGGCAGACAGGCTGAGGGACTGACAGACATGCAGGTAGACAGACAGGTTTCTAACCACCACTGTTTCTATTTCAGAGATGAGGAGAGAAGACATGGGGGAAGTAGACTGAGTCTGTTTTATCTGTGTCTGTCTGTGTACCGGTCTGTGTGTCTGTGTCTGTCTGTGTTTCTGTGTGTGTCTGGGTGTCTGTCTGTCTGTCTGTATGTTATCCACATCTATGTGTTCCTACGAAGACAGTAAAACCAGAATCATCAGTCCCCACAAGGTTTTTTGGCAGGTCCCTACTAGAGAAAATGTGATTTACGACTTACTGATATTTACTGATATTTATAGTAATGAGATGTATCTTTAGAATATGAATGTGCTGAGGATGAATGCCTTCAAGGAAATATAGAAAATAATGGGTCTGTCAGTACGTTTGTCTGACTGTATGTTTTGCCTACTGTTTTCCTACCGTCTGTCTGACTGTCCATGTGTCTCTCACTCCATCTCTCCACCTCCCTGTGCCTTTTTCTCTCCCTCTCTCCCTCTTTTCCTCTCGATTTCTCTGCCTCTATCAGGAAACAATATGCTCCACTGCTCTCCTCCTATTTGTTTTCCTTTGCCACTTTATTTTTTATTTGATTACAAAGGCTGAACAATACAAAGCATCCCCACAGACCCATCCAGAGACAAACTCTCTAGACGAGAAGTGATAACAGATTCCGTAAAACAAGTAAATAAGAAGAGATTACAGATTCTGTAAACCAGCTACCGTATCAAAATCTCTCTCCACAGGGCTACCCTCCCTTCCATGCTACTGCAGGAGCTGAGTCACTGGCATACTCATGTTGCTCCGTGCTGTCCTTAAGAGGGAGCACTCTGTCATGTCAGGCTTCTCAGTAAACTCAACCTGAGTGGTTTGAGTCACTGATGCAGACTTAACTGTGTGACATCCTGAGGAACAAGCAAGGGGAGAGAACTCTCTGGGCTTACCTCGGCCTTGTCTCAGGGTGGTTTGTGGTGGATTGTGAACTCTGTGGGGTTTACCTTGGCCTTCTCTCAGGGTGGTTTGTGGTTGATTGTGAACTCTCTGGGCTTACCTTGGCCTTGTCCCAGGGTGGTTTGTGGTTGATTGTGAACTCTCTGGGCTTACCTCGGCTTTGTTTCAGGTTGTTTTATGGTTGATTGTGACCTCTGTGGGGCTATCCTCAGCATTGTCTCAGTGTGGTTTGTGGTTGGTTGTGACCTCTGTGGGGCCATCCTTGGCTTTGTCTCAGGGTGGTTTGTGGTTGGTTGTGACCTCTGTGGGGCTATCCTCGGCCTTGTGTTAGGGTGGTTTGTGGCTGGTTGTAAACTCTGTGGTGTCTTTTGGTGTGCCTTTGGTGGTCTGGTGCTTGGCAAAATGGGTGGAGCTATTTCAAGCCTGGTTGGAGCCCCTACCGAGTCCCCAGTATCTACAGTGCCATAGTTTATCCGCCAAGGTAGGGTACTGATCTGTCACCCAGTAACCTTTAGGATTTAAGGAATGTTCCATCTAATTTCTTTGTTATCCTCTTGGATCTTAGTGGGACCTGAAAACTAGGATCATGCCTCAGGACTAGCTGGCCTGACAACTCCCGGCTGACCCTGACAAAAGTCCACCTGGTTGTGTTGCCGATCTAGTTTCTGCTTGACAACTCTTCGCTGTTCATGCCCAAAGCCCACCAAAGTCCACTTGGTTGTGTTGCTGATCTAGATTCTGCCTGACGACTACTGATATCACTGCCCACCCCCGACCTGGTCCATCCTGTCAAAGTCCACCTGGTTGTGTTGCTGTAATCGGTCTGAAAGCTCTGGACACAGTCAGCATGGTTTCCAACTGTGTTCATTCACCTGGATAGAATGTGTAAATATACTGTATTGGGGAGAAACAGACGGAACAGACACTGCACAAGTTTGGGGCCCTGGTGAGCATTTCATTAAGCCTCTTTGTCTTATTTGAATAGGAATACATTGCACATACTTTAAGCCACCTGCCTAAATGTGAAGACATGACTTGTTCTTTAATCTATCTAAATAAGATATTACATATTATTGATGACAATAACTAATCAATTCCTTTTGTTTAACTGTAATACTTACCCAGTATATATGCTTGTGTTACTAAACATTTTTTTTACAATGGAAACAAACACTGTAAAACCTTATAGGCTTCCATCCTAAATGGCACCATAATCCCCAAATAGTGCACTATTTCTAACCATATAAGAAAGGCACTTTTTTGGGAATAGGGTGCCATTTGGGACAATACCTTTGTTGATTACATAACCTGATTGGTAGGGAAGAGGTATTGTAGTGGTCAGACAGAAAAGGATGAAATCTGGGAGATGGTATCATGCTCCACCACCATTTGCAGCCATCTATTGATCGGCTGAGTTTGTCCAATCAATACAGGAGAGGAAACAACATTAGAGGAGAAAATAGCCTGTTGAAAACCTTCAATGAGCAGAGAGGATGGACATGGTTGTATAAATAGTCTTGATGGACCAGGTCTAACCTGCATGCTTATATATGGGCCAAGTCGATACTCCTTGCCAGGTGTATGCGCCAGGTTAAGTGAGAAATTGTAAGGGACATTTGCATGGGCCAGGTGTAGGGGCCATGTGTATGGACCAGGTGTATGGGCCAGATGTATGGATGAGGTGTATGGGCCAGATGTATGGACGAGGTGTATGGGCCAGATGTATGGACGAGGTGTATGGGCCAGATGTATGGACCAGGTGTATGGGCCAGATGTATGGACCAGGTGTATGGGCCAGATGTATGGACCAGGTGTATGGGCCAGATGTATGGACGAGGTGTATGGGCCAGATGTATGGACGAGGTGTATGGGCCAGATGTATGGACGAGGTGTATGGGCCAGATGTATGGACCAGGTGTATGGGCCAGATGTATGGATGAAGTGTATGGGCCAGATGTATGGACGAGGTGTATGGGCCAGATGTATGGACCAGGTGTATGGGCCAGGTGTATGGGCCAGGTGTATGGGGCAGGTGTATGGAGCAGGTGTATGGGCCAGATGTATGGACCAGGTGTATGGGCCGGGTGTATGGGCCGGGCAGATGGACCAGGTGTAAGACTGATGTTAAGGCAGATGTTAGGCTGGTGTTGGGTTGGTGTGGCTGCTGGTTTTGGTGTTGGGTTGGTGTTCGTATGGTGTAATGTTGGAGTTAGGCTGAGTGACTTAAAGTAGTCAGTGCATACATTTCCATAAATTAATATTTGTTTCATTTTCTTACAGAGATAACATTTGATAAGAACAGTTATGTAGATGAACCAACAATCAGTTAACTCGAACCCTTTGCTTTGTATTCACTGAGATGTGCAGTGGACTGGAAAATGACAGTGGTTGCAGTTTGTGACAACAGAAGTGTTGACTGTCTGAGAACTGAAATGTTTTTACTCTCCTCTTGAAGTGGTCAGATTTGATTGAAGGAGCCTCTGTGTTTCTTTGATCACCGAAGACCGTGTGTTTTGAACACTGACATTTTCTATGTATCTACTCTTAATAACAGTCAGCTAGAGTATCGACCTTATAACAAGATGTCTCCTCTGAAGTGGGCTTTCACTGATACCGCTACTGTTCTTTTTCACCTTGCAAATCTACGTCTTCACTGTCCAAATAGAAGATTTTGATTCCAGACTTTTAGCGCAATTCACCAAACTTTAATCGAGAGGCCGCGCCGCCAGCCAAGTCACTGCTGACTGGCTGAATGAGAGAGGTATGATTTGTTGTCAGTGAGGCCCAGACCGCCTGCGGGGAGAAGCTGTACCAGGTGGATAATCTACATAACGCAATCACCGCATAATGAAGGCAATTACACACCCACCAAAATTGCAGTTGCATTTAGGGGCTTGTTTTATTTCTCTTTGCTCTGCTCTTCCCCCGGACGTTTTGCCTTGTGACAGCCAAGGCCTGAGTCCCAAATGGCAGACTATTTTATTTATACTGTACCACTTATTATCTCTATAGTACTCTACCTTACACCACCCTATTCCCTGTATAGTACACTACTTTAGACCATCCCCTTCCCTATGTAGTGAACTATTTTAGACCACCCTATTCCCTTGACGGTACATTACTTTTAAGAGAGAGTGGAGTGGGGAGAGAGAAATGACGGGACCTGGCCGGAAATAGTAGAGAGGAGCCACTCTGAGGGGTGTACAGTTTTGGCTGTACTGGGTGGAGGTTACAAAGGTACATGACCTTGTAGGGACACATTCTCCATCAACATATTTACATGTTCAGGTTGCCAGCAGATCAGTACAGCAGGTCAGTACATACATGTGGGAACAGGTAGGCTCTGGCCAGAATCTCTGGGCAGAAATACAGACCTGCAACACAACCAGGTGGACGGGAACGAGGAGATCTAGGACACGTCAGGCCAGGTAGTCCTGAGACGTGGTCCAAGAGCTCAGAGCTTGGGTCCTCCTAAAATCCAACAGGACACCAGAGAAATCAGAGGGGTGTTTGGAATCAGCTGTTTCGTACAGTGGTTGAAATAATGATCGCGTACCCGGTTGTCAAGGGAGAGAGTAATTCAATTATTTATTGCAGCATTTGATAGTCTATTGTTCATGATGTTGCAGACTTGATTTTACTCTGTCTTACAAATTTGATCTCATCTCATCTCAAAGAACTTCCGGTTGTTCTCTACTTTATAGACATCGCAGGACAGAATACAGTACTGTAAGCCCATTGTCTGATTACTGTCGCGCTTTGACTAAATGTGACTTCCTGTGTGCGGATAAACAGATGTTCTGTTGTAAACTAAACATAACAAGCATATCTTCATACACTTCAAACAGGGTGTTCCTTAGATCTAACAGGAAAGCAGAGAGCACAGGACATGCAGACCATATTGCCCTAGTACAAAGTATAAACCGAAGTAAAAAACTGATTGAGATAAGAGATGTAGGAAATAGGCTGGTCTATTTTCTATTTTATCAGGTATTTTGTTTGGATACCAGGAAGAGTTGCCATTGTTTTGGCTGTGGCTAATGTGGATGCTCATAATATTGGGAGTTTGTATTGTAGCATAAACATTCTCCTTCCAAATCTGCTTCCCTTGATGCTTCTCCCACAACAGCACAAGAGCTAGGGAAGAAGGAGAAAGACTGCCAGGAGAAGAATAAAGGAGAAAGACTGCCAGGAGAAGAATAAAGGAGAAAGACTGCCAGGAGAATTCTTACATCTCACTATCCCTGATCACTGTCCTTTATCTCTCTATCCCTGATCATTGTCCTTCATCTCTCTGTCCCTGATCATTGCCCTTCATCTCTATCCCAGATCATTGTACTTCATCTCTCTATCTCTGATCATTGTCCTTCATCTCTCTATCCCTGATCATTGTCCTTCATCTCTCTATCCCTGATCATTGTCCTTCATCACTCTATCTCTGATCATTGTCCTTCATCTCTATCCCAGATCATTGTCCTTCATCTCTCTATCTCTGATCATTGTCCTTCATCTCTATCCCAGATCATTGTTCTTCATCTCTCTATCTCTGATTATGTTCCTTCTTTGCTGTCCTGTATCCTCTCTCTCTGTTCCTTATCTCTGTCTCTGTTCCTTATCTCTGTCTCTGTTCCTTATCTCT
>JACXGI010014469.1:0-19002 GCA_016801175.1 Esox masquinongy | reverse complement strand
TTGATTGATTGATTGATTGGTAGAGAGAAATAGAATAAAGTGGTTAGTGCTTAAGTCCTTTAGAGAGATGAGAGGGAGAATCAGAGGGGTGAAGAGAAATAGGAGAAATCGGATCATGCTATGAGAAAGTGAGAGAGAGAGGGAGGGGAGATGGGAGGAGAAGAGTTGGAGCAATGGGAGGCAAAACGAGAGGAGAAAAGAAAGGGTGCCAGCAGACTGAAGTGTAGAGGAGGCGAGAGACAATTTGTGTGCGTGAGGGACAAGAAGAGTCTAGCAGAAAGGAAGGAAGGAAGGGGTTGAGAGGGGTTAGGAAAAGGTATTATGAAGGGGGTCCAAGGAAGAGAAGTGCATGACAGAGGTGGAGGATGGGAGGTGGGAGTGCCTGAAGGGATTTTAAGAGGGATGGATGGAGTAGGAGGAGAGGAAATGGCAGGATGGAAGTGGGAGAGGATAAGGAAGTGGAAGTCGACACGACGGGATAGGAGAAGTGGAACGGATGGCGGGGGGAGGAGTGGACAAGCTAAAATAAATCAGACGTAGAGAAAAGCACTTTGGATACCTCTATGGGAGGACTGTGTGTTTTTATGTACATGTCTATTGCGTGCGTGTGTGTGCGTGTGTGTGTGTGCCCAAATGGGATTTTGAGTGTTTGTGTGAGAATGTGTAAGGGAGAGTGAGAGACTTAAAGACAAAGAAAAATAATGAGAGTTAAAAGAGTAAGAGACATTGAGGGGTGAATCAATAGATAGAGAAGGACAGAGAGGTGAAAGAGAAAGAAGAGAGAGGAGAGAAAGAAAAAAGGGATACAAGGCCCTTTTCATCTTAGAGTGCTTGACGCTATATCCCTTGAGAGTTTGATTAGCATATGAACTGACTACAAAGGCCAAGGATTAAAGTAAATGATGAGAATCAGAATAGGATGATGTGTATGAAGGTCTCAATGAACTTCAACGCATCAATAATAAATCAAATACAAAATAATGTGGAGGTTTAAATTTCACATCCAGAATGTTTAAACAAGACAATGATAACCTAAATAAATAAAAAAAGTATAGGTCATTTCACACGCTGATAAAAAAAGACAACACTTCTGGTAAATGTACATAGCCGAGGAAAATTACATACTTAAGGTATACTAGTACAAAGGTTTGGGGTCACTTAGAAATTTCCTTGTGAAAGAAACGCAAATCCTTTGTCTATTATAATAACCTCAAATTGATAAGAAATACAATGTGGACATTGTTAAATGTGGTAAATGAGTATTGTAGCTGGAAACGGCTGATTTTTTCATGGAATATCTACATAGGTGTACAGAAGCCCATTATCAGCAACTATCACTGCTCTGTTCTGTGGAAAATATATTTTTCTAATAAACATTTATTTCAGTACTTTGATTAGTCCTTCAGAGTTCCTGTTATTCTGTTTACCTAATGTACTACGAATGGCAATAGCCATGTCTTCCATGGTCAATGTCTTTCCCTTCTCTGTTTCCAGGCACATTGTAATGAATGGAATGTTGGCTGAGCAAGGCTCCTTGACTCTATCTAGGAAGACTAGGCCTTGGGCCTAGCAGAAACCACTGGAAGAAATCTCCCTTTTGGGGGTACGTCTTAATCGAAGCAGGGGGCTCCTCTTCCTTGTATTGTAAAGGTGAACAGGGCTCTATTCATTATTGGGAGAGCTGAGTTAGCAAAACTACCTATAGTAACATGCCCCAGCTGTTGTGTGTGAGCTTTCACCAAGTTGTCTTGGCCACCGACATTCTGTGATTTCCTATGTCTCCTGGATCTGTCCGTGTGCAAACTCACATTCCCTAGGTTACATCATGGTGGCAACTATTCCTTGTATGTGCATTCAGCAAGGACTTGTGGCGTCATCTGTACAGTTGGGAAGGAATACACAGCTCCGGAAAAAATTAAGAGACCACTGCACCTTTTTATTTCCTTTCCAAAAAAGTTGAAAAGGAAAGTTTTGAGTGAGGAACAGAAGCATTCAATTTGCAGTGGTCTCTTAATTTTAACCCTTCTGTTCTTCACTCAAAACCTTCCTTTTCGACTTTTTTGAAAAGGAAAGAAAAAAAGTGCAGTGGTCTCTTAATTTTTTCCAGAGCTGTAAGTTGGAACCTTGGCAATGTAAAATCAGAACAACTGTCATGACACTACTCAGTGTTGGTCTCTGAACTTTTTCTGAACTCTTTTGTCATAATTTTTGTTCCTGTATAAACACTATAACCTGAAATAATTAACTGTTATGCTAACGACTGAAGACTTTTAACTATATACAGCTCCAGAAAAAATTAAGAGACCACTGCACCATTTTCTTGGTGCAGTGGTCTCTTAATTTTTTCCAGAGCTGTATATTGCAAACACTTTTACATCTTCCACAGTTCCAATGGCACATTGTGCTTGCAAATCCAAGTTTCTCATTTTAAAAGGCTAATTGATAACTACAAAGCCTTTTTGCAATTATGTTAGCACAGCTGACAACTGTTGTGTTGATTAAAGAATCAAAAAACTGTCCCTCTTTAGACTAGTTGAGTATCTGGAGCATCAACAATTGTAGGTTCGATTACAGGCTCAAAATTGAACTCTGAATCTCTTCTTGTTCTGAGACATGAAGGCTATTCCGTGCAAGAAATTGCCAAGAAACTGAAGATCTCGTACAAAGCTGTGTACTACTCCTTTCACAGAGCAACGCAAACTGGCTCTAACCAGAATAGAAAAAGGAGAGGCCCCGATGTACAACTGAGCAAGAGGACAAATACATTTGAGTGTCTAGTTTGAGAAACAGATGCCTCACAGGTCAACTCAACTGGCAGCTTCATTAAATAGTACCCACAAAACACCAGACTCAACGTCAACAGTGAAGAGGCGACAGCGGGATGCTGACCTTCTAGGCAGTTGCAAAGAAAAAGGCATATCTCAGACTGGCCAATAAAAAGAAAAGATTATGATGGGCAAAAGAACACAGACCCTGGACAGAGGAAGACCAGAAAAAAGTATAATGGACAGACAAATCTAAGTTTGAGGTATTCGGATCACAAAGAAGAACATTCGTCAGATGCAGACCAAATGAAAAGATGCTGGAGGAGTGCTTGATGACATCTATCAAGCATACTTTGGTGGTGATAAAGTGGGAGATTTGGACAGGGTAAGAAGGAAGGCTATCACTCCATTTTGAAATGCCATACCCTGTGGATGGCGCTTGATTAGAGACAATTTCCTCCTAACTATGCAAGAACTATTTAGGGAAGAAGCAGTCAACTGGTATACTGTCTATAATGGAGTGGCCAACCCAATCACCAGATCGCAACCCTATTGAGCTGTTGTGGGAGCAGCTTGACCGTATGGTACGTAAGAAGTCAATCTAACTTGTGAGAGGTGCTTCTGGAAGCATGGGGTGCATCTCCTGAGATTTCCTCAACAAATTGACAACTAAAATGTCACACGTCTGCAAGGCTGTAATTGCTGCAAATGGAGGATTCTTTGACGAAATTAAAGTTTGAAGAACACAATTATTATTTCAATTAAAAATCATTATTTAACCTTTTCAATGACTATATTTCCAATTCATTTTGCTATATGTCCTATTCAATCTCAATACATGTGTTTACATTGAAAACAAAGACATTGAAAACAAAGACAAGTGATCACAAACTTTTGAACGATAGTGTACATTGGATAAAACATGTAACTACCATGACCCAAACCATTGGCTGGCACAAATATAGTATTATGATCCATCCATGTATGTTAAAGATGTAACTTTGAAGAAGGTAATTAACGTTTTTGATTTTATATTTTTGTTGTCAGACACTTTCATGGACACAGATTAAGTTAAATACTTTAAAGTAAGCACAGAGATTCACTGTTAATGATGCTTTTTGTCCGTCTAGGACAAAGCTCCCACAGTGGTGGCCGCCGTGCCATTTATTCATTAAAATATTTTCTCCGACCTGTCATAATGAGCATTATTCAAATAATTTAATCTGCCATGAACACTTAATTAGCCTGTGCTAGAATTGCATAAGGCAGGGCTATTTAACTCAGGTCCTGGAGGGTTAAAACACTGTTTTTTTTTGCTTTTACCTAGTTTTTAAGTGTACTCATCTGGTTCCCAAGGACTAAATCAGCCCCTTATTAAAAGAAGTTGATTAAAACTCTCTCAAAATTATTTAATCCCTCCAGAACCAGAGCTGAATTGCCCTGAAATAAGGCCCACTGAGATAAAACAGTAAACAGATTTAGAATCAGTTTAAATGCTCTTTAAACTGATTTTTAGTTTACATAGCCATGCTATGTTGAAGCCTGAGCTTTCATTTTAATGCCTATGCTCCAGTCTGTGATTTGCAGCTGGTGCACACATAATATATAACAAAAGTGATTTCTATGGTGCTGATCATCAGATTATGTAGGTTAAGCACAGGGTGGGGAAATGAGTCCACGTAGTGCCAAACATCACTATTTACTACATCTTTGGTCACAACAGAGATGTAGTAAATTGGCAAAGATGTGCGTTCATATTGGGAAAGGTTTTCTACTGTCATGACTGGTGCTCCTAGTTTTGCAGAACCATTTAGACAAAACACATTTTATATTTATAAGAAACAGGGATGTAGTGTATGTGGCTTTGGGGCGGGTGGAGCCACTGGGTTCACTGTAGCAAGGTAACATGGGTTCAAATCCGGTACACTGCTGTTTAAGCAAAAACTCCTCTATTTAATAAAACATAAAAATGCCTTTGAAGAAAAACAACAATAGCAAAACATAAATGTAGATATTGGAGTCAGTTGTATCCACTGAACAATGAATTAGATTCACTGCAATGCACCAGACCAAGTCAGAATGTAGAGAAAGCATTTCAACATTGTGAACTGATAATATTTTCTTATGTAAACCAGGCAAACACAACCTATTTAGTAATTGTCTGAGTTCATCATGGTCCTGACATAACAGAAAATGTTACTCATGTTTATTAAAACTTTAAAAAAGTGCTTTTGTCAATGGACGAGTCCTGGTAATCCCTCCCTGTTTCAGTCCATTTTCCTCCATTTGCAACCGGATGATCACTACCCAGTTCTCAGCTAAATGGACAGCATTGTGACATAATTGATCCAAAGCCTTGGGGAACACTGGGAAAGTTTCAGCTCCACTTTATTTAGTTGTAACTTGTGTATTAAACCTTCTAAGGGTCTGTTATCACGAAGAGTACCAGAGTAGTAATGCTGATGTCGATTACACTTACAGTAGCCTTATGGATCATCTTTGACAGGGGACCTGATCCCAGGTCAGCATTCCTATTCTGTAATAGTTGTTGAATGCAGGCCCATCCATCAGAATATCAGGACTGCTTATTTGTGCAGCCTCACCACTGCTATGAATATGACCTAGAACCTCCCTACTGGTATGGCCAATTATTAACTGCAGGTAAAAATCTGAGTTGGAGATTATTCTAATAACATACGTTTACATTTTAGACATTCAGCAAAAGCTCTTATCCACAGCAACTTGCAGTTAGTGAATTCCTCTTAATACAGCTTTGTGGGACAACCACACTACTCAGTGAAAATGCAAAGTGAGTGCTAAAAAAGGTATGTGTGTGTGTAGCTATTTTAGTGGTTTTGGTTTTTATCAGTCTACTACAACTCTGGACAAAAGGCAATCTGTGTCCAATAAAAGCAGCCCTATCATCCAGAGTTTTACTAGACTAATAAAAACATGGGACAAGAATAACTAAAATGGCTGCCAAAATCAACAATGGATATCAACAAAAAAGAAAACTTACAGGGCGCACTTCTCCAGTTGTGTTAGTGTACTGCCGCGCGAGGCCGAAGTCTAACATGTAACACTTCCTTAAGGTAGAAGGCAGCCTTCCCATGGCGAAGTTCGACTGAAGAAAAAAGACAATTGTTCATTGAATTAGATGTTGTGTGGCTCAGTTGGTAAGAGTGTGGGGCTACCAACACCAAGTAGCCATATCTGCCGTACAGCTACCCATTCTTAAGATTATTGTTTGATGAAACAGTGGCTATATGAGAGTTCAAGACACAACAGACTACCATTGTGCCCTTGAGCAAAGCCCTCAACCCCTAACCTGCTCCAGGGACGCTATTCTGTGGCTCCCTCAATGCTGTTTTCAGCAACGTGTGTTTGTCTGCGATTGTCAATGAAACACATGGAAAATATGTTTCTGATTCATATTTTTGTGAGCGCGTCCCCTCACAAATGCAACAGCAAATGGAATAATATCAGGGCCAGTTCTAAAACACAGTGCTTAAAATGCTGCACTGGAATACAAAAACAATCTGATTCAGCATGTACACATTGCCTTGGTCATGATTAATAATTATTTGCAATCCAGTGCATGTTTTAGAATTGCAACTAATAACCCTTCCAATTACGCAACATGGTATGTGGCGTCGCATGCAAAATAAATGTCTGCAACTGTATGTTTATGTTATGTCTGATAAGTACCGGCTTGATGTCTCGATGCAGGAAGCCCACAGAGTGTATGGCCTCTATGGACTCCAGGATCTGTTTCCCCAGGCGGAGGGTCGTGCTCATGGTGAAGGTCCCCCGCGGCTGGCTCCTCCTCAGGTCTGCCAAATTGCGTCCCTGCTCCACCCCCCAAAACAAAAACAAACGCTCTGAGGTGAAGTTCTATGCACATCATCCATCCCTCAATCCTATCCATAATAATTTTGAAGGTAAAATACTAAATTGATCGAAATCAATATATACGGGCTACTTCACCCTCCTCCGGTTAACATAATTTACTGGATGTAACGTCTGCTCTGCGTGGCACAGCGGCTCCCCTTCCTCTCCGGCACTCCACCTCACCTGTGTACTAACCACCGGCAGGAGAGTGATGGCAGCAGCGCATCCCAAGGACGCACCTGTTTCCAATCACTGTTAGTGGTGTTTATATTCTGTTGTTCACCCACCGCACCTCACAGATTATTATTTGTCTGTCGCTATCGTGTTGGTGCCATTCTTGCCTTGACCAAAAGATTTACAAAACTAAGAATTATCATTGCTCATTTTGTTTCTTTCCCTTTTTGCCTCACTTTTAAGCACTCGCTACACTCGCAACGTTTTAAGCCACTTTGCCAGAATAAACTGAAATTAATGATTTGTCTTGAATATGTAGTCTGTCCCATGTTTCACTATGATTTTTAGAGTTACGAATACAACACTTAGTTTCAATTTAATGGAAACATTAGAGAAGTATTGAACTAAATTGAATTAAATATTGGTCATTGGCTTGGCTGATTTTATCACAGCGTATTCAGTGTTTCAGGTAATGTGAATTCTGCACTGCATATACAAACCTTTTGTAATGAAAGATTTGATCAACCCTGTCAATAAGTCATGCAGTGTCAACAATTTACACCACAGTTCCATAATAGCCTTGTAGTATGTGTCCCAATTGATAAGGATATTGCCTTTTGATTCAGGTTTCTTTGTCTTTGTGGAAGAAGCCTTTGAAAAACCTGTTAAGGTTACATGTAAAACACTGTGTAAAATACTTGAAACCAAAAAAAAGGTTCTACCTGGCACAAAAAGGGTCCTATCTGGAACCAGGACCCAAATAACAATAGGTTTTAGATAGCAAAATTCAGCATGCAGCATAGCTGATGAAGCTGTATCATATAACACATGACTCAATATCATTATTATCCTTCATCCGTATGTGCTTTGTCAGCCTCTAACCAGCCGCTGCCTATGAATAATTGAATAGGTTAATACTGCATATTTGCAAAGGCTTCATCTTTCACAATGCCTCATGCTCTACAAATCCCACTTCTTTACAAAAAAAGTTTACATTCTGACAGAAGGCTTTTTAGGGGAGGGTGGTCAACCTTTATAAAAAGCAAAGGTCAGCCTCTTACCTGAAGTTGCATGACCACGTAGTTGAATTTGTCATTCCTCCCACACCCAATAAACTTGCACACATGGTTTTTACCTAAAAAAAAGAAATACATATTGTACGAAATGTATCTCAAATGCACAAATGTCAAAAATAGCCCATTTCACTTGAAGTTACATACTATGGAAATTCCAGTTATGACAGGGATATGGTAAGATCAAATTGAAATTAACCCGGCAGAGGAACACTGTAAATCGATACAAATATCTTAAGATCAGTCATGCTGACACTCAATGCCTGAGGAAAACAAAGCAGAAGAGATATTCTTACAGCAACATGTCTCAGGACTCTACTTTTTATAGCTTCTCTCTTTCTCTAGAATAAGGCCGTGGATTAAATATTAACAAATAAAACTGGATACATTAATGAACTGGGCATGACTTGTTTCCCAGTCTTTCTTTTATTCAAAAGTAATTCCTATTATGGATGTTTGGTTGGGTAAAAATCACGGTTTGTAATCATACACTGTTAATAATTTGCCAGAGCACCTTGTGACCCTGTGAGTACCAAACAATTTAATATTCCTTGAAGGCAGAGTCTGCAATATGAAGTCTGCTCATAGAAATCAACAAAAACAAGCATACATTGGATGATTTTGAACTGCAGAGTTTCATTAATATGTACATAGAAATATAAATGTACACTATCGCCCAAATATTTGCTTCTTTTAAGACACAGAAATCCATCATGTCGCTTTGGGTGAGAGTCACGGAGCTTTCCAGATGACATTTGTCGTCATGTTATGTTGATGACTGAGCCAAAGTGAATCACTTGTCACCCTTGCACATTGACGTGCCTACTCGAGAAGGAGATTGACTCTCCTCTGTGTGCCACGCACGTGAAGGCCATCACGTTTAACACATTAGTGCTGCCTCACCCAACCGGCAAAAAGCATGCAGTGAGTCACAACCGCTCATCTACATGAAGTCATATATGGTTACGGCCGAATTAAATGGCACAGTCAGAGACAAGATTGGCTCTATATGTTCACTTTTTTGGAAGTTGCTGGGACTAGGCAAACAAGCATTAAGTGCTGTTAAGATGTTTGTTTGGTTTACGGGCACAATTATAAGATATTTGATTTTCGGGACCTCTACTTGTTCCAGAACTAATATGTAAAAAGTTAAATGTTGTTTATTATGCCTAAAATGTTTAAAGGCCTTTACAACATGAGTGGAGCACCGTTGCAATGTTACAATATAGACATTTTATAGAGATCAAATTCCATCAATCATTAGCAACATGAGGAATGATTAACAGTTTACTAGATTAACTATTGATAAATTTTTTCCAAGCTATTCTCAGACAATGTTTTTAGTGGATCTAATACAGCTGCGGTTAAGGAAACCAGTAGAGACATCTGTTCACTTGCTTGCCCGTCAAGGAAAAGATTCAAAGGCCATTATTCAAACAGCACACCAAAATGCAAAAAGAAAAGCAGATATGCTTATAAACTGCAGCAATGACCCACTAAATAAGACCAGGCAGAACTGAGACAGTTAACAAAATTAATGCAGAGCAGACAGGGCCATTGTAGCTCCAGCCGCTCGGTGTAAAGCTCAAGTCAAAGTATATAGCCCCCTAGTCTAGTGGCCTATTATTTCATAATTACCAAAGTAATTTATTGGCTGTTTAGACGTCTATCACAGCATATATGGCTCTGCTGCCTTCTGGGTTTGAAATCGGTATGCTACTTGAGTGGTTATGATGACAATGTGAGAGCAAATTTGTCTTCCCTTTGTTTCACTGTCTTAGTGGACACCAAAAGCAGTAACCTCCGTATATTTTGCTGTTATGGGCATGCATGACATAAATAATCGGATGACCAAGCATAAGTGAAAGGCTACATTTTAGTTATTTATAGTTATTATAGTTATTCAGCAGATACTATCATCCAGAGCAACATACAGTTTAGTAGTGAATGCATACATTTTTTATACTCTCTTAGTACCGTGGGAAAAGAACTCTTGCTTTGTGAGCACTAACCTCTACTAAATGAGATACACAGGACATTAACAGTAATGCTGTATAATAATCTATATAGGCAGGACACATGCTTAACTACAGGTGTAAGATCCTCATATGATCAAGAAAATAATCATGCAGCAACAGAAAATGTGAAATATTGATTCAAATGTATTTTCATTTATTTTGTCATTGATATATTTTCTGATAGGGCGAATTAAGACTGAAATGTAAAAGTGGTAATTACAAACTTAGTAGCATTTTTAAACCTTGAATAAACTAAAAGTCTACCTTATCTACCATGCAGAAGAAATCCTACAATAAAATGATAAGATCCTTACTAACGTTTTTAATGTAGCTAACTGAAATGTTTTTGTTATGACTACAACACAATATATATTGACAAATTGTGGAAGATTGGTACACAAAACACAAACACAAAATGGCTCCCAGAGTGGTAACACCATTCAGCTCATTGACACAACTAGCAGAAAGGCCCAAAATGGCCACTGCAATGGGTCCTTACCCTGCAGTTTCTTCAGAACGGCCACCTCCATCTTCAGGACCTGTTTGGGCTGCTGGGCCGACTCCACCTTCAAAGCCACATTCTCCCGCGTCAGTAGGTCCAGTGCTTCGTATATCTCCCCAAAACCTCCACCTCCAATTTTCTTCAGCTGAAAAGGTTGAGGGTGAAAAGCGGGAAAAACAACATTATACTAATGTTATTAAAAAGCTACCTTGATTAATGAAGGAAATTCACTGTGCGAACTTTTCAAGCCCTTCCCGTGTGATGAATTCCAGTTTTGATGGACGATTACATTAGTTATTATGTGACCACAAGACATTAAAAAACGTCTTCCAAATTATTTTGCTCCCTGGTTAGGCAGATACCACACCTGTTTGTGCTCTTTTTCAAGCAAAATGAGTTGACAAGATGAGTTTTCCACATTGTACAATAATAGAAGACATGAAAACTATAAAATAACATATGGAATCTTGTTGCAACCAAAAAAGTGTTAAAAAGATTAAAATACATTTCTATATTGTACATCCCTCAAACCAATCAGTTTCATCATAGTGCTTAATGTTTTTTTTGACTGCACCTCAAATTTTTGACATTTTACGGATCGATTGACTATGTCTTAAAGTAATGATGGACTACCGTTTCTCTTAGATTAGCGGTTCTTGCCATAATATAGACTACTACAGTCCAGACATAATGATGGTTTTCTGTACAGCAACCCTACCTTGTCACAACAAAACTGATTGGCTCAAAAGAATTAAGAAGGAAATAAAATCCACCAATTATCTTTTAACAAAGCACACCTGTTAAGTGAAATGCATTCCAGGTGATACCTCAGGTGAAGCTGGTTGATATAATGCAAAGATTGTGCAAAGCTGTCATCAAGGCAAAGGGTGGTTACTTTGAATAATCTAAAATATGAATGTATTTTGATTTGTTTTACACTTTTTGTTTACTACATGATTCCATATGTGTTATTACATAGATTTGTTGTCCTTACTTTTTATTCTACAATGTAGAAAATGGTCAAAATAAAGAAATGCCTATGAATGAGTAAGTAACTTTTGACTGGTCCTGTAAGTGCTTTGAACAAACCAATTATGACCTGATCATGACAGCCAAGTGCCCAAGACGAATATTGACTAGCCATGTGCAAAACACCCTCCACTTTCTTCCTCAGCTTTTTGGCTGATTAAACCTGTCGAGCTGTGATTGGTAATGACAGGGTGGTCCAAATGATCAGCATCAAAAGCAAAGGAACTGTGGCTGTTACGCAAACTGAGACGCATCACTTCCTAACTGAGACAAATGCATGAAGCTGCTTATAATATACAAATAAAGGCGCAGTTCACTACTCAAACTATTCAAAGGAACAGTTCAATCCCAAAAATCAAATTCTGTCGAATATGAATACTGCCCAAACAACATTACTGATTCAAATCAACATTCTGTTCCGTACACGAGAGTAGAATTATGAACTAAATCCTTGTCTGAATACCAAATGAATAGAAGAATCTGGTAATAGATTGTGCAATGAATTATGGTGAAATTCATTACCATTTAAGATGGATGAAAGCCAGCATATTTTTCGGAATCTGTTTTACTTCAAATGTATGAAAGCACCTGACACTTAATCTGTTTAACTTCAATGTATTTAGATTTGGAAGTAAATTATTCCTTTAACAAAATCAAATTGTATTGGTCACACTCGCAGGTTAGCAGATTCTGCAGCGGGTTCAGCAAAATGCTTGTGGTACTGGCTCCAGACAGTGCACTAGGATATCAAAAAAATACTCAAACAAAGAAATAGAGACATCAAGAAATATTAGAAATAATTCTGTTAACAATTTAATTAAGATTGTAATGATGTTATATCAAGGACGACACCAAGACAAAACATCTTTACCCAGTTTTTTTCTTCACACCCCATTTTCGTTAGATCTAATTGGCATATTTTGCCCTGCCTCATCACAACATCTCTCTGGAGATTCAGGAAAGTCAGAGATTGAGACCTGCGTCCCCGGAAGAACATCTTGCCAAGATGCTCTGCTTCTTATCACACCACTTGCTCAATAAGGGCGTACTTGCAAGCACTGACATGCTTGCAGGAGATTAAATACACTGGCCAAAAACCCCGAATCAGCATGCAATTACCTGACCTGCCACAAGGAGTCAGTAGATCACGACAAGGCGAGGCAAACTTGTCTGACACTTACCCCACCAACCCCGGACTGTGCTAAGTTGCGTCAACACATACTCACCACTTTCCATCTGTCCTTGACCATGCAGTTTGGCGGCAGTATGTCAGCTGTCTCCCCGGCTCCATTCATATTGGCGTGGTCTTGGAGGGCTGGCACTAGACACTGCATCTGCCAGTTTGCCAGAACGCGAGCAGCTCCCAACTTAAACGTGCCATTTATCTGGAAAGGGGTATTCAATAGGAAATAGATCTTTACAAGTCAGTCTTCTTCACTTCCTTTTAACACAATGGCCCAGTCCAGACATCATACAACATACTCAAAAGCAAATGGCAAAAGTCAAGGTTTTCCTATAAAGCCATTGTATTTGTAAGCTTAGGCCATTGAAATGTAGGAGAAAACAAAAATTATATTTGCTGTCAGGGTTATCTTATGAAGCCATTCCCTTTGTTAGCTTTAGCCACTGATGTGTATGTCAAAATAAACATGGTATTTGCGGACTGTGCAAATGCCATGCTTATACTGAGAGCTGGTTAGTAATGACAGTTTTAGTTTGACACCTAGATTGTCCTGAAACAAACAGTACTACAGACTCTGTGTCTCAAGTGAACACTAGGCAAAGTAAGCCTATTGGTAAATGGTAGAGGTACATCAACAATGAATACTAAATGTCCTTTATCTGAATAACATTAATTAGAGTTTGTCAAATTTAAAATACTATCAACTCTTGAAGGACAGTATTACACTCTTTTTGAGCCCTGACTCAAAGTTTTGTACAAAAGCTGTACAGTGCCCTCCAGTGCCCTCAAATAACTGGCACCCTCGGTAAAGATGAACAAAAAGGCTATGACAATATGTTATTTAATCAGTTTAATGTTTCAGTCAAAATATGAGAGAAATCTAACCTAGAATTGAGGTAAATTGTTCAACAAGAAAACAAATTCTTAATCAAGGAAAATTAGGAACTATTACGTGGGGTATAAATATGAGGTGACCCATGCCAAACTGCCTTTGGCTGCACTCCAAACACAAAGTAGACTAATGAGGTTGGAATCTGACACAAAAATGAAGTTGTGTTAATTACATTTGAAAGGTTGCGGCATTACATATGTGACTACAGTTTGCATTGAATTATGAATGATATCCACCCTGCAAGTAAAGTTCTTCACTCATCCCCTCAAGCTAAATCAAGGATCGAGGAGTCAGCACTTGCCTGAAAGGTCAGAAAGTGCACCTATGCAATGAAACAATAGGTTGCTGTTAGGAAATGGCAATATGAAAAAATATTATTGCTACACTCCTGAAAATATCCATCTCCACAATTTTAGAGGTTTAAATCAACGAATCCTGTGTTGAACCTGCCGGGAAGAGGATGCAAGTACATTCTGCACCCATGCACATTGAGGAGGATGGTTTGAAAAGTATGAAATTGTCCATAGACCATAGTTAGATAATTGCCGAACTTGGTAGAATCTTGGGGTCACCACTGTCTCAAAACTTACAATAAGATGCCCACTTCATACCAACAAGCTATTTGGATGTCTTGCAAGAATGATTAGATGTGAGTTTGGCGTATAAACAGGGATGGTTATGCGGAAAATAACATATTCCTCATTGTACCGTATGGATATGTGATGATGTGGGCAGGGCTGTCGCAATTACTACATAACTGCCTAATCGCGATTATTTGAGCCAGATTGCAATTTTTTTTATAAATAACGATGTTTTAGTGATCTCTTTGCACAATATTTTGATTCCAAAATCATGTTTCCAATCTGAAGAAGGGATTTTTAGGCCAGTGTTAGAAACGTCTCAACAAATATCATGTAAATTATGTCCGTTTCCATCAGTTAGGATGTCTAGCGCAGAAAAGCGTTTGACAGCTCTGCGGAAAGTTATTTGTTTTACTGAAATCGAGATAATTTACTGAAACTCGTTTTCTTCTTAATTTCACTATGTTTAAATCCAGTTTAGAATTGTTTTGCACCAATGCCCCATTATGTAATTTCGCAACATTATTATTTAATAGACAAATGCGTTTCAGTCGCTATCTGTAGCATCAACTCTAATCAACAAAAGAAAAAAAAACACTTTGTATATACACAAATTTGCATAAATATTGTAAGTCGATTTTGTCATTTCCAACCACATTTCCTAATTAGATAAGGATCATTAAAATGTATGGATAGAAATATATGTTGTCCCATTGCATATTAAACGTTGAAACACGTTTTGCTTCGTACGGAAGGCTGTTTCAAATAACTAGGCTATAAAGTTGCAGCAGAGCGAGAGGGGAAACATCACAATGCGCAGCGAAATGTTACTGTCATTGCTTTGCGGATGCGTTTTGTGAAGAGCAATCGTTAACAACATTGATTTAGTGATAGTTTAAATGCCGAACACAACTGCACCGCACTGGGCGCATTTTGGTTTTAAGCCACGTTGAAAGAGATGAGCAAAATAATTTGGACGAAGCAAATTGCCGGATTTGCTCCAGAAAGGTGGCACTCAAAAGCGCAAACACCACAAATCTGAAGAATCACCTCCGGATCCACCACGTGTATTTTTACAATATTAATAGACTTACATTATAATAGTGGCATAACATCTACAATATAGACAATTAAATTGTTAATGGCAATTGTTTGTGCGTCAACTAAAATGTCATAATTGTGACAGCCCTAGTTGTGGGGCCATTTTGTTCCCAAACAAATTGGGAATCTCTTTAGGATACATGGTACTGTATATTCTGTTTGGAGGCCAAAACTAGGTTGTGGTTGGATCTTTCAGCAGTACAATGATCCAAAGCATTCCTCCAGATCCACACAAAAAAAGATCACTGGCCCCAGAATCAATGTTTACGCAATGGCCATCCCAGTCTGCTGACCTAAAGCCATTTAAAAGCTGTGGGGTGAGCTGAAGAGAAGAGTCCAGAAGTGAGGACTCTGGAGAGATTCTAAATTAATGAATGGTAGTCTCAGAGCCCTTGCTATGTGTTCTCTAACAACAACTATCTCTAGGAATACATGTATTTTTTAATAACTAAAAACACTTCCATCTCATTTAAATGTTATAGTTCTCTCAGATGTTGAGTGTAAGATTCAGTCGATAATCAACAATAGCCTTTTTTGTTTATCCTTACCAAGGGTGTCAACAATTGTGGAGGGCACTGTATGTAACAAGGTATATAAACAGTTTACCTATAATGTACCTATATCATTTCTGTCTGATAGGTTTTAATCACACCTGACCTACTATAAATCAGGACCATATCCACTGTTAGTTTTAAACAAGTAATTGACAATGCATCTTTGCATATGAAATATACTAGGGGGCATAAGTTGGCCACTAACATTCTGGTAGTAAACTCATTGTTTCTTTTAGTTGAAATTATGTCTGATGACTAGATTACAACTAACTGTCTTTGTTATAGACCTGCAAAGATATCTTCTTTGTGAAGAGATCAAGGCATATCCAGGAAAAAACAAAGATTTGGCAAAATGTCCTATACAACAATGCTTATCGTTGTTTAAATTTTACCTTTTCAAACAATATCTGAAAAATTACTTCTTATTACTTGTTACATTTGCCTATCAACTATCTCAGACAACAATACGTTTCGGTTTCAAAATGCTATCTATTAACTTTTAGCCTATAGATATGGCAGCTCTACCTACTGATTAAAAGTATTAGGCCGGTAACTGAAAGAAAGCTGGTTCGAATCCCAAGCTGACAAGGACGGGGTAGGTGCGTGCCCTTGAGCAAGGTACTTACAATTATTTTCCTGTAAATTGCTCAGGATTAAAACATCTGCAAAATGACTAAAGTTTGTGTTGAAATTATCATTCTGGGCAAACAATACTGGATCTGAGAAGTAGTAGGTACCAAACCCATGCTAATCTGCGTGCAGGGCCACGGATCATTAGTTATGCATGCACAGCCCAGCTCAGTTAAAGATGTGTGTTTGTGTGTGTGTGTGTGGGGGAGGTTCTTAGTCATGCCTAGGCCAGTAGAGAGAGAGATTGTATGCATTATGCCGCACATTAGATGGCTGTGAGAAAGACAAAATGCAATAGAACACAAAAAATGTTTAGACAGGGTGTGTGTCTGTGAGGGCGGTATTGCCAGTGCTTATGGTATTTAAGCAAGATTTGTCAATGCACTTGGCCCAGTTCCCAACATTTGCACTACTATGGCGGGAAGCATGTGAATGGATGCTGTGTCAGTGAACGTGCCAATGTAGTCAAGTGGATACAAAGACAGGACAGAAAGCAAGACAAGACTTAGAGAAAGGCTCTCATAATTCTTTTGATTCTGCCTCCCGCTTGCACTAACCCATCTGCGTCCAGAAACAATTTGCCTGTGAGATCTCTTGTGCAGGGCAGGAGCAATAAACAGACCAGAGTGGGCCTGTGCCGATCAAAATATTTTGGGGGCATTTGTCTAAGCCAGATATCTCCTTTCTGTACTGTCTCTGGTGATTCTCATAGCACAGCAAGCTCATAGGCGGATAACACTGCAAATGTAGCAACTGGGGCCGTGTACAGTAGGGAAACGTTGAGGAACATTACAGATAGAAATGTAATGAATAAAGATAATATGACTCCTTATTCAACATATCAGACAGATTTATTCTCCCTAACTTTGTATCTAACATTTTCCATCTGAATGACTTATAAACATTGCAACCTGCTGAACGCGGCCCATGCTTTTTTATTGGACTTGCTCTAAACCCCAAAACAGCTGGCAATATTGCAAGTAGTTCAAGTGAAGGTAAAACAGAAGTACTGAATCAAACCAATAAGCATTCAGACTCATAAAACAAGGAAGAAAGGGGTTCAGGGAGCATTTCCTCTCTTGGCATCCTCTACACAACCTCCATATTAACTTCCACAAACTACCAAATGGATATAGAATCATTCATTTTTTTAAACCTTCAATTACTAAAGGGATACTAAAATATTGGTTTCAGTGTCCATAAACTGCTTACATAATAAGGATACAAAAATGTAACTTTGTCAATTTCAGCAAACAATCCATTCAGTCCTAATTTATGACTTAGTAAGTATGACTTACTAATAGTAAACAGAAAAAGTTAGCTGCTGACCAGCAGCCATTGAGGCTGCTCATCAGCATGAAACCCTACAAGATTGTATAAATTAGGCTCAAATGCATAGTTTGAGATTTTGGCAAAGAAACCCTTCATTTTTTCCCCAAATAACGCATGCATTAGATTTTGTCTGAGTACAGTTTTGAATAAAGTGGAGTTATAGCATTAGCGAAAATGCTGTTCCCATTGACTTGCAAGCAGTTCGCTAAAGTGATTCAGCAACTTCATAAATGCTAGAATGCAGCTATCTTCTAAACTGTACACTGAGAGATACAAGTGGTATCTTCAAGTTCATCTGACTGTGGGGAAGTAGGTAAAGGGCTTTAATGCCAAAATCTTGAAGTGTCCATTTAATGTTGTGGGGTTGAAGATAGGAACATACCCTCTGTATAAGAATTATGATACTCAGGCCATCTTGGCAGGTATTACGACAGATTCTGCTCATGTAGGAAACACTTCAAGCCTGTCCCCCCCTTCATGTGTATTCCAATAAAAATCTTGGAAAAGGAAAATTATATCAGCGTCATCATAGTCCCTTTTTCACTGGGCTATGACAGGTCAGAGATCAGTTGCCAATAGCAAAAAGCAAAACATTGGGGAAGTGCAGATAGTGAAAATAATAAGACTTGATAGACCCCTATGAAATATATAACACAACTAAATGATTGCTGTCCTTCATCTATCAATCACTTTACAAAGGTCTTAATAGTGAGGGATGCTATTTTGCAAAAAAGCCAAGGGTTTGCATTCAAGTTGTCCAGAACTATAAAAGCGAAATCATGAAATTTCCTTGAAATCCGCGAAGGAAAACGCGACAGCCATTTTGTGTTCAAACTGGTGGGTAAAAGTGCAGCCGCATTTCCAAGGGAACTTTCGAAAAACACATAAACCTCTCACCATATTTACAACCTCTTCAAAAACCTTACGTCTGAGAAAAAAATCCTGAACTTGGCCAATTTAGTCGATGCCAAAACCTTCCTTTGTTAGCCTACAAGCCAAAAATAAATAAAAAATACAAAGAGGATTGTTACAACTGCCTCCCCAACCAAAACAAGGATATTTATGATAAGTATATATTTACAGTATCTCACAAAAGTGAGTACACCCCTCACATTTTTGTAAATATTTGATTATATCTTTTCATGTGACAACACTGAAGAAATGACACTTTGCTACAATGTAAAGTAGTGAGTGTACAGCTTGTATAACAGTGTAAATTTGCTGTCCCCTCAAAATAACACAACACACAGCCATTAATGTCTAAACCGCTGGCAACA